>JBBPBX010005037.1:54859-65174 GCA_038048925.1 Garcialebias charrua
TATAACCTGAACATTCGGAAATAGTACAAATTATGTGGCTTTTTTTTTTTTTACATTAAAAGCAAATCTTCTATTTAATTCAAAAATAAACACAACCACATGTTTCCCTCATTTGTCTTGCTTCTTGTATACCATCATGTTTCTTTGACACCAAGCTATTTGCACTTCATCCCATGCATCTATTGGTACTCTCAACCCACTTTTGTGCCCGATGGGAGGCAGCACATTGTTCTTTTAAACAATATCTTTGCTTGGAGCCATACAAACTGAGACAACTGATCACATGAATTCTTTCTGGAGCACTAATCATGAACCAAGTACTGCATGCAAAGTACTGCATTTTCTTTTGAACACAAAATAAATATCTAAAATAACTCTCATTTATTAATAAATAACTTTAATTCATATGGTCAAAGCAAACAGGGAAGATAAGTACCGGTAACTAGAGGTTGTTATAAAACCACATAATGTTGAAATCAGATTCAGAGATAATGTCACAAGTTTGAATGATTTGTGTTCATCTCTATGTTACAGTATAACAGTAAACTCCCCGAATGTAGATGTTGTTTTTATTGTGCGTAGAGGTTTTGTCCAAAGATGCCAGACTTGTAAAAAAACAAACAAAAAAACAATGTGCGTCATTACAGCAGAGTGTCAAACTTGCAATGCTTTGAAAGTGACAGCAATTAAAAATGGTGGTCTTAAGCCTTTTTACAGTCACAATCTTTTTTGGCTTCTGACAGCCAAAACAGAAGAAAACGTAAATGACAACAACTTTGTGGGGAACTCAATCTAAAATAATTCGGTATGTGTGAGCACAGATAACAGAAGTAAACAAAGTATTCTAAACAGCTGAAAGAAAGCAGAAAGCAAAATAAGTGTGTCTTTAATATATATATATACATGTATATAAATACCTTATGATGTCATCCAATATTTGACATTTTTCACTTGTTTTTGTTATTTTCTGAAGACATAAAAAATGTGAATAATGCATCAATCAGAGCTACCATAAGATATCTAGAAAACAGGAATTTATCAGGATAACTCCGATCTTTATGTTTATGACAACCTTAAATAAATGCTGATATTTCCCTTTGAATATTTATTTTTGCCATCCTCCGATGATCTCTGTCCCAGTGTCAGCTCCTTACAACCCTCTACTTGAAAAAAGAGGGTCCATTTATTGGCTGTATAGATTTTTTTTGTTACGCCAACAGTCATCACATCAAGACACAATAAGAAAAGTAACAACTTAAGAGTAAAAACCTTTTAGTACTTGCCTATGTTGCCTGTTCGCAGGTGGAGCCAGCCTCTGACGATGGTGCAAACAGTCATTGGGCTGGATGAGCGCGGTCCCAAATCTGAATCAGTCAGTAAAGTCTCCTCTCCCACATAATCGGTGGTCAGTATCTCTAACTTGTGAAGGGCCTGAACAGCAGATTTACCGTGACGCAACATGTACTGGAGGTCAAAAAAAAAAAGAGAAAAGACCAGGTGAAAAACATTTCATTTTCAAAATATACAATAAGGAAGAATGAATGAATACATGCATATGTACAAAGTATTTCTTACAAACAAATTAAATAACTATGTGCTGTATGTCAATAGAGTATAGTTTGATCTGAGCTTGTTTATAACCAAACAGATGGTGGATTTCAAACAGCTCTGTCCAGAGGTGAACGATGCCAGAAAATTTGTGTGATGAATAATGTTTTAATTTATAAGATTTGCAATATTAAGTCCCTAATGTGTGTATTTCTGTTTTAAAAAAAATAAAGCAGCTGCAAATGTGTTGAGTTAACCCTTTAACCTTTGGATAAAGAGCAGTACTAAAAGGCATTGGGTTTCTTTCAAGATTGCTGAACCACAAATAAAATCTCCTCATATCTCCCTTTTAATTAAAAATTGTCTTTTTTTAGTTTGTGAATTTGAAATATGGGGGGAATATTCTGATCCTATTAAAAATACATTTTTCTATAAGACTTATGATACTGTTTTCTTAGATTGGATAACTAATTTGTGATGTTAGTTTTCTCCAAATATTTCCACTAAATGTGCTAAAACGAGCAACAAATGCAGCACAAATCCAAAGTATGTGTGCAACAGTGCAGGTGTGTCATGATTTAATGGTAGAAAGACAAACAGATAGCTGTTTTATATAATGGTGACTGATGGAGCAAATAAAAATGTCATTAGGGCTTGACTGATCATTTATAATTTAATAGTACTACAGCTTGTCAACAATCAGTTTAGTACATGAGTAGATCAACTCAGTAAATTGACCGCATTGACTTCATACTCATTTACCTTGAGCTCCACAGCCGTGGAGCCTATGAGGAGCAATGAGTCACTGTCCCAGATGTCGATGTGCATGGTGTGGAGAGCAAGGTAGCGAAGGAACCAGCACTTCTCTCCTGGTCTCAGGAACCTGTTGTCTACTCTGAACTGCATCTGCAGACCCGGAGTACCTTCAAAAAGACAGAAGAGAGTTCAAGTTTATACAAATCAACACAGTCATTAATTCTAAATATGGACAAATACAATTTTTTTAAATGTCAATAACTTTTTTTTATTATATTAAATAACAGACAGGAGGTGGAACACCTGGAGAGCTGGTGCAAAGAGAATAATCTTCACATGAATGTGAAGAAGACAAAGGAGATGATTGTGGACTTCAGAAGGAACAAACACACCCATGCCCCACTGAAAATAGGTGGGTCTGCAGTGGAAGTGGTCTCCAGCTACAAATACTTGGGTGTACACATGAATGATAACCTCAGCTGGAGCAACAACACCACCAGCCTGATCAAGAAAGGTCATCAGAGACTCTACTTCCTCAGACGGCTGAGACGAGCTGGTCTGAGCAGCCCAGTCCTCACCTCCTTCTACAGGTGTGCAGTGGAGAGCATCCTGTGCTCCAGCATCAACGTGTGGCATGGAGGCTGCACAGTTGAAGAGAGGAAAGCTCTGCAGAGAGTGGTGAAGGCTGCACAGAAGTCTGTTGGAGTCAGTCTCCCCACAATCACAGACATTTATACCTCCAGATGCAGGAAAAGAGCCACCTGCATCATGAAAGACCTCACTCATCCAGCACACTCACTCTTTGCCCCACTCCCCTCAGGACGGAGGTTGAGGAGCATCAAGTGTAGAACCACTAGACTGAGGAACAGCTTCTACCCTGAGGCTGTTAGACTCATGAATAAATAAAAATAAAATAAAAATAAACACTGCAAAATATCACATCATACTGATGCTGATCTGTTTTCTTGTTGCTGTGTTCATCTGTGTTCATCTGTGACCATCTGCTCATACAAACTCATGTTCGTGCTGCTGTTTATTCCCACTATATTAGGCTTAGTGTATTACTAGTTGATGTTTTTCTTAGTTAGTTCTAGATGTTATTACTGTTTTTCTCTTTCATTTGTTGTTGGATGTAACTGGGACCTCGTGTACATAATCTCGTTTTCATCACATGTACCACATGCGGTGCAAATGACAATAAAGACTCTCTGACTCTGAATATATTAATAAATTATATACATTTTTATTTTTATAGTGTCCTACACTAAAAATATTTTAATGAATCTTCGACACCATCCATTGTCTTTTACCCGCTTCTTGCTTTTCGGGTCACTGGGGCTACTGGGGCCCATACCCGGATATCACTGTGCAAAAGGCAGGGGACACCTTGGACAAATCTCAGTCCATCACAGGGACACATAGAGACAAACAACCATTCACTCTCTCACTCACACTTAGATTTCCCAATCAGTCTAACATGAATGTTTTTGGTCTGAGGGAGGAAACCAGAGTGCCCAGAGAAAACCCACGCATGCACGGAGAGAACGTGCAAACTCCACCCAGGAAGGCCCCCAGCTGGGATTCGATCTGGCAACCTTCTGACTGAGCAGCAGCAGCTCTGCCAACTGAGCCACCATGCTGCCGAATGTTTAACAGAAATGCACAAAATAAAAACAAGTCACTTTTGTATTTTCTTGCAGTTTTCTATATCAGAATATTTAGAAATACAATGTTTGCTTACCATTACCCTTGTGAATTTATAGTAATATGACTGAGTGGGGAGTGGTGGAACAGAGGTTAGAGAAGGTGGGACTGTGATCGGAAGGTCGTCGGTTCGACTCCCCAGACCGACAACATAAAAATGTGTGTGGAAAAGGTGAAACACCCACACCTGCCTCCACCCTCATTTGCCCCACTCTGGGCCCAAGGCCTTTAACCCCCACCAAACAGGTCTGTCTTGAAAACGAGTCCTCCTGACTCAATGAAACTACCTGTTTAAATAAATAAATAGTACAATACATGAATATATACTTCAGTAGTTATAGTTATACAGTATTCACAGTGACTTTATCATTATAGGACCTTCCAAGTGTTCAAAACTAAAATGTCATAAGGACTGTGTGAGTGTGGCAGCCTGTCTCACCAACATATACAGTATTTTCTGCCTGATAAGTCACACCTTTCTATAAGTCGCTTTGTCCAATTATTGGCAATAAATTGGAAAAATCCATGAACAGGTTGCACCTTTATTTAGGTCGCATCTATTATGCGTCACCACTACGCGACGCGTCAGCACCTCATTTGCCCTGCTGAAAATGGTGGCCACAGAAGCATGCACGGAAGGACTTTTAACAAGATTAACATGGTAAAAACAATTATTTGTCTGCTGAAAATTATAGCAAAGATGTGTCTTAGCTTAACCGTTCCTTAATAAATTCACGTAATGGTCAAATCTGCTGGATTTAAATTGTTTCGCTTTGACATCTTCCAAACGGTCGCGCGCTGTGAAAAGAAATTATAAATAAATCTAATTTTAGCTCAAACAACTCCAACAGCTAATAGTTTGTAAATAACCACCAAGTATTTACTTTCTGTAAGTTTAAAGAAAATCTGCCGTGTGGTTTATGAGCTATTTGCTAAAAAGTACCTGGAAAAACAACAAAGCTAACCGCGACACATATATGTTTATAAAACATTGAATTTTATCTCAAATAACTCCAACAGCTAACAGTTTGTAAATGACCACCAAGTAATAACTTTCTGTAAGTTTAAAGAAAATCTGACGTGTGGTTTATGAGCTATTTACTGCACCATTTTTTGCCAAAATGAAAAACGGTCATATCTGAGCCAAAAATTGGTCTAAAAATATGGGGGGAAATCCATAAACAAGTCTCACCTCTCTATAAGTTGCAAGGCATGCAAATTAGGCAAAAACTGCGACCTATAGTCCAGAAAATACGGTAGATGATCTACACCAGGGGTGCTCATTAGGTAGATCGCGATCTACTGGTAGATCTCTGAGGTAGTACTGGTAGATCGTAGCATGACAAAAAAAAATAATTGTCAGCCTATCAAACATCCTGTCACTTGATTGACATACAAGGCAGCCATTCACAACCCTCATTCTCTTAAACCAGGTCTGAGAGATTATGAACTATACAGTACTGTACAGTAGTTCATAATTTCTTATCTGGCAACCCGACTGACATGAACTACAGAATTTTTCCTGTAAACCAGCGTATTTTTGGTTTATTACCCCCAATAAATATTGAAAAATCACTAATGTTTCCACAGGTTGTTTTTGTGTAAACGGGGCCTTATAGTAGGTAGATCACTTTAACTTGATCATATCAAAAGTAGCTCGCATGCTGAAAAAGTCTGAACACCCCTGATCTACACTCACTGGTCTCTTCATCTGGCAATCACTTGTTAAGACAAACAGTTCATCAGTCAGTCTGGCAGCAACTCAGTGCCTTTAGACGTCTAGACGTGGTGAAGAGAACTTGTTGAACTTCAAACAGAGCATCAGTTCTTGCCCTTTTCGTTCAGTCTCAATAAGCAGAAAATGAAATTCTCCATTTATTACTTTGTGATTATGGTGTTTCTGTGCAGACTTTAAATTTGACTGAATAAACCAAATTCAGTCAGTGATATGAGCTCATTTTTTAATTTATGCAACAAACACCGAGCTGCAACTTAAAATGTTAAGCAGTTTTGTAATAGTGTTTTTCAAAAGTGTTTTAAAGTGTGCTAGAACGCCGACTTGACTCTGAGAACTCTCCCCCACAGCATCCCTCCAGCTCTGTATGAAAACCTTGAAGGTTTCTTTACTTCTCAGAGCTGAAAATACAAAAGAGCAGCCAGGTGAGTAGGAGAGAAGTAATGAGAATCTTTGATGACATGCCTGCTCTGTTATAAACCACAAGACCCATCAGGCTTTCTCCACACATAAACTGAAGATGTTTTTTTTCCACTCACACGTATGTTTTGCTGCATGTTATTATCCCCATGATACATTCATGCAGATAAGAGTCTGCCTGAAGCTCTGATTAATTCAAACCATTACAAATCTGAGGTTCGGTTGTCATGGAAATATGGACATAACAATATAATCTAAGCTTTTGAAAAATCTCATGCTGGATTTCTGGAGCTTTGCATGTTTACTATCAATAAATGAAGCTCAGAATTCTTTGATCTTCCTCCTATTGTCAAGACTACAGTCACTGCTTCTGTCCTGGTTTTCATGCCAATGCCCCCTGCTTGTCAGATATGATTGAAACTATAAAACAGGCTGTACAAGAACTTTTGCATTTACATGTTGCACAGTGTTACATCATGTTACTAAAGACTGAATTATATTTGGAGCCAAATATATATAGGATATTGTTTTAGCATCAACAACGCAATGAGTTCATATGCATCAGTCACATGTCAGAAAAACATGAATGAAAAAATAATAATAATTTGTGATTAATCTACAAAAGAAATGTCTAAAACAGCTAATTTTGTGGGGTTATTAGTGTGCTTTGTTTTCCTATTTTAGTTACAACCATGGACTAAGTTGAAGGTAAGAAAAATAAAAGCTTGTGCAAAACAAAATAAATGTGGAGCAGGATATTCTCTGGTTGTCTGCAGTTCTCAGCTTTCTGCAAAGTCCTCCTGTGTGCATTTCTGCTGCTTTATATCTTCTTTGTTAGACGATACAAACCAAGGGTTAAAGTTCAGCTGTGAGCCTTGAAATGTTCTCACTCCTACAGAAGGGAGCAATCAAAGCAACCCATGTGTAGAAGAAACAGAAGACCTTCCTTTCCAGCAATTGGTGCACTGAAACCCATTGTCTGAAAAATGTCATTCAAAACAGTGGTTCTGGATTTCCTTTCAAATGAAATTCACTTTTTCCAACCAAGCTAATGACTTGAACTTGTAGATTTTTATGCTGTAATAAGTTACAGGAAAACTAAATACCACAATGTATTGTTTTGGTTTTTTTTCTCAGTCATGCAGCCAAAGTCAGAATTTTACTCTGGTCTTGAAGTAAAATAGCATGCAATAAAAAGGCTTACAGTATTGTCTGGTGTATAAGTCGCACCTGTGTATAGGTCGCATTGTCCAATTATCACCAATAGATTGGAAAAATCCCTAGATAGGTCACTGGTGTATAGGTCGCACCTACGTTTAGCTCTGCTGCAAATGTCTGCCACAGGAGCGCACAGCAAGGCTTTTAAGAAGATTAACACTTAAAAACAATTATTTGTTTGATAAAAATTATAGCAAATATATGTCTGAGCTGAACTTTTCCTTAATAAATGAACGTAATTGTGAAATGAGCTGGATTTAAAAAATTGTTTCACCGAAAGTGATAACAAGCCATATGTAGGTCGCACCTGAGTATAGGTTGCAGGCCTTGAAAAAAACATAAAAAGGTGCGACCTATACACCGGAAAATACGGTAGTCACCTTCTCGTGAGGGGAAAAAAATCGCCCAAGGCACCATTTGAATCATTATGAGACTAACAGGTAGCTTTCAGTTCTTTAAAAATGACAATGTGGGTTATGGTGAATGTAAAATAAAGAAACTTAAAGGGATTGTGAAATGATGTTGGAAATTTGCATATTTGTCAGAACATATATATCTTATATCATTGAGCTCTGTTCGATTTTGCAAAATAAATTATAAATATATTAAAATTTCATTCCAAGTTATGGTAGTTTTTTCTCTGGGACACGCCCAAAAAAATCTGCGCATTTCCGCAAAACGTCATCAGTGACGTGACAACGGGAAGGCACGCTCCAACGCGCATTTAAATAATAATGGCGGAGCATGTCCTATCGCGTCTGAGATATATCATTTTAAGACAGTAAATCATCCAAAACTCTCATTAATAAACCCTCTCCGAATAAAAAGAAACTACAGATGTTACCTGATCGCGCAGACATAATTTAAAAATACATAATTAGCAACGTGTTTGCTCCCGTCTCTCGGCTAATGTTTGTTAGCTGCTATCTCGGCTTAGTCCCGGTCGCGTCTGAGATATATCATTTTAAGACAGTAAATCGTCCAAAACTCTCATTAATAAACGCTCCCCGAATAAAAAGAAACTACAGATGTTAACTGATGGCACAGACATAATTTAAAAATACATTATTAGAAAAGTGTGTGTGCTACTGATTCGGCTAGCTTGTTAGCAGCGAACATAAAGAATTTGCCGTGATAATTGGCTTTATACACTCAAAGTGTATAAAGTAAAACAACATGAACTCACGTAAAATAAATAGTTTATCATCTAAAACACTACACACCTCCGATTATGTTTACACAAAGACTTACTCATCTCCTGGACAGTCTTCCGATGGTAGCTTCCCTGCTTGTTTTGACGTGGTAGCTGTGGGACTTTCTTCTGTAGATTTTCTTTTAAAAATAGTAGGAATAGCATCCGATTTTAAAAGTCTTCTGAATCTTACTGGTAATCCTAAAGATCTACCAGGTCTTTCCTGAAAACAATTGGCAGTAAAATGGTCGCTGCAGACATACGACTCTTAGTGGGAACCCACCGGTCCTTGTCTGGTCCATTCTTGTCGAAGTTTCTCATCTTTTGGAAATTTGTGAAGGCTCACTTGTTCACTGCTGATATTAGAACACCCAAATGTGCTACAATGTGACGGCATTTTTCAAGTTACACAAATAAAAGAGGCGATCCTTCAGGAAATGAATATGTATGGCAAGCAGTTAACACACCAAACAAACGGGCAAGGCTCTGCCTTCTTCCCGTTGTCACGTCACACTGATGACGTATTACGGAAATGCGCAGAATTTTAGGGGCGTATCCCAGAGAAAAAATAACCATAATTTAGAATGAAATTTTAATATATTTATAATTTATTTTGCAAAAACGAACAGAGCTCAATGATATAAGATATATACGTTCTGACAAATATGCAAATTTCCAACATCATGTCACAATCCCTTTAACTACACAGAAATGTTTTGTTATGATGACTCAACTGTTTCTCCGGAAAACAGCAACGTTATAAAGTTTAGTGGAAAATCAATTTTATATCAAGTAGACAGTGTAATTTCATACATTTTTCTTCTTTAACTTCATTTGCAAAGGTTTGTTAGAGCACTTGTCTTCTCCTACGCACCTCCAAACCACAACCACCACTGTCCATTTGAACTAATATTTTCCCAGCATACCCCGTACTTGTGTGCTGAGGAGAGCTGGAGAACTGGATAGAATATGCTGTTAGTGCTCAAAAAGGCAGGGAAGAGCTGAAAACTGGCCCAAGGGTTATACATGACTGTACGTGTGCGCAGCAAGGAGCAGCAGCCAGCAGACATCGCCCTAACCTGAATGGCTGCCTACTGTGTGCACAGCAAGCTCTCGCCAAGCTGAAAATCCTACTGGGAATCAACAGATCTCAAGACTGTGAAGGCCCCAGGCAAAAAAAAAAAACATGTGGATGTGCAGTCTGGTGGAAGAGTTTTTAAAACTGACACAAATCAAGGCATTAAGTAAACAAAAGCTACATTTATAAATATAAATTGGTTAATAAATGTATTATTAACCCATTTAGTATTTCCTTTTTTTTTTTGCATTGTAATTTAAACAATGTTTTTGTTTGCTTGATGTACAAGTATTTCCAAATAGATGACGATACCTTAAGCAGTGTGAGCATATGTATTCACTCACTTTGCTGTGAGCCCAAAGCACAACTTAAAGCTCCACTGACATCATCTTTTAACTTTCCATAAAATGGCACAACATATATATATATATATTAAGATTGACCTCTGATCGTTTTTGCTAAAACAATGTGAAATTAATGAAAATTCCTCTCCAAAATAGTTTAAAATTAGCGCCGTTTTGTTACACGGTAAATTCGGGTTTTTCCGGTCACGTGATTGTGACGTCAGACACAGAGCTCTTCTCCAACGGCACATTTAATACAATGGAGAAAGATCCAAACACGTCCGTCGAATTTAGCCATTTAAAACCTTAGATTTGAGCGA
>JBBPBX010005038.1:18449-37103 GCA_038048925.1 Garcialebias charrua
CACCACAGATTGGAGTATGTTCAAAGAAGCTGCTACCACAAACAACAACACATGTCTCCAGGAGTACTCAGACACTGTAGTGCATTGATGATGTAACCAACCTCAAAACCATCACTGTTCGGGCAAATCAGAAGCCATGGCTGACAGCAGAGGTTTACAGACTCCTGAGAGCCAGGAATGCTGCCTTCACAGCAGGAGATCAGGTGGGCCTGAAGGCAGCCAGAAACAACCTGGCCCGGGGCATCAGAAAAGTCAAGAAGCAGTATTCCAGGAAAATAGCTCACTGCTTCAAGGACAGCAAGGATACACGCAGTCTGTGGCAGGGAATACAGACCATCACAAACTACAAACCACCCCCCCAGACCTGTGACAGCTCAACCTCTACACTGAATGAACTGAATGACTTCTTTGCTCGGTTTGAGGCATGTAATAGCACACCTGCACTAAACTCACCCCCTCTCCTGATGGCCAGGTGCTAGCACTGTCCTCAGACAGCATGAGGCGATCATTCATCAAGATCAACGCCCGAAAAGCTTCTGGTCCTGACAACATACCTGGTCGTGTGCTGAAGGACTGTGCAGGGAACTCGCAGCGGTCTTCACGGACATCTTTAACATCTCACTGAGTCAGGCCATCGTCCCCACCTGTTTCAAAGCCACCACCATCATCCCTGTCCCAAAGAAGGCAACGCCCGCATGCCTCAATGACTATCGTCCAGTAGCACTCACCCCCATCCTGATGAAGTGCTTTGAACGGCTAGTCATGAAAAGCATCACATCTGTCCTCCCTGCCTCCCTGGATCCCTTCCAATTTGCATATCGGCCTAATCGCTCAACCGACGATGCCATCTCCTCTGCCCTCCACACAGCTCTCACACATCTGGACACAAAGGACTCTTATGTTAGAATGCTGTTCATCGACTTCAGCTCGGCATTCAACACCATCATCCCCCAACAGCTCATCCATAAACTGGACAGTCTGGGGCTGAACACCTCAATGTGTAACTGGCTGCTAGACTTCCTGACCGGGAGACCACAGACAGTACGGGTCGGGAGTAACACATCTAGCACCATCACATTGAACACAGGGGCCCCACAAGGATGTGTGCTGAGCCCCCTTCTATTCACCCTGCTAACACACGACTGCACACCATCATACAGCTCCAACCACTTCATCAAGTTTGCGGACGACACAACAGTGGTAGGTCTCATCAGCAACAACGATGAGACGGACTACAGGAACGAGGTGAGCCGCCTGGCCTTGTGGTGCGGACACAACAATCTCACTCTCAACGTGGAGAAGACAAAGGAGATTGTTGTGGACTTCAGGAAGAGGGATGCACAACATGCCCCTCTGACCATCAACAGCACCGCAGTGGAGAGAGTGGACAGCACCAAGTTCCTGGGAGTGCACGTCTCGAAGGACCTGTCCTGGAGCAGGAACACTGCATCACTGGCCAAGAAGGCTCACCAGCGCCTCTACTTTCTCCGCAAGCTGAAAAGGGCTGGAGCTTCAACCCCCATCATGTGCACCTTCTACAGAGGTGCCATAGAAAGTGTCCTGACCAGCTGCATCACAGTGTGGTTTGGTGCATGTACTGCATCATGCCGCAAGAGCCTCCAACGCATCGTGAGAGCAGCTGAGAAGATTGTCGGCACCTCCTTCCCCTCACTGCAGGACTTACAGCAACCGCCTCACTGGAAAAGCCCTCAGCATGGCAGGTGATCCCACACACCCACTACATAGCTGCTTTAGCCTGTTGCCTTCAGGGAGGAGACTGAGAAGTCTCCAGGCTTGAACCAGCAGACTGACAGCTCTGTTCATCAGGCAGTCAGAATGCTTAACTCTCTACGCCAGACCTGCTCATTACGTCGATCGCGATCGACCGGTCGATCGCGGAGGCATTACTGGTCGATCGCAGCGTGACATTATTATAATATTTTTTTTCCCGCAGCGTGACATTAAAAAAATTGTCAGCCAATCAAACATCCCGTTACTTGATTGACATACAGGGCAACCAATCAGATGACAACTGAATCTTGAGTTTTAGGCTCCCGTCACTTGATTGACATACACGGCAACCAATCAGATGAGAGCTTTAGGTCATGCTCATGCAGCTTCTGAAAAACAATGGCGCGAAGGTGGAACGCAGCGAAACATACTAAGCTAAAACAATCAGATTTCGGACTGTTCATGGAAAATACGACATGGACTTCCCACCGAAAAGCCAGCTGAGAAAGAGAAAGGTGGAGGAACTAAAATCCCAGTTCGGACAGCAGCAACTTCAAAGCGAAACGCCGCCACCATCTTCCGGGTGAGTGACGCTGTGTTGTTTCTCTGCACGCTTAAACATACTGGTTGGGAGTTGACGTGGCTTTATTATTAAAATCATACGAGACACTTTTCATACAGAATAACCTCCTTGACT
Source organism: Garcialebias charrua (assembly GCA_038048925.1). Taxonomy (NCBI): domain Eukaryota; kingdom Metazoa; phylum Chordata; class Actinopteri; order Cyprinodontiformes; family Rivulidae; genus Garcialebias; species Garcialebias charrua. The sequence continues at coordinate 20,878 of JBBPBX010005038.1, forward strand.
ACTCTCCGTTCTCTGCACGTTTCCCTGTCCCGCAGCGCGAGCGTTTGCAAAACACACTTTCGCGCTGCGTTCAGGGACAGTCTGTAAAATACACCGCTGTAAATCTCTCCGTACCAAAAGAGCCATTTTTATGCCTTTGTTCACTAAATTAAACGTGTCCGGAGCCATAACAACCTGCTACAACTGTGGTTATCAACTGGTGGCCTGTGGACCACTTTAGATTTGCTGGAGTTTTTTTTAGAGATGACATTATAAAGTTTAAAAAAATATCTAATGATTTTTTAACATTTATTAAAGTAAAAGACCAGATTCTTATAAAGAAGGGGGTGGGGATCAGTTTCTACCATCTTTTTAAAAAAATACAATTAAAAAAATCTATATTGCTGTCACCATCACCCCATTTGGTCCCTACAGGCGACCTGACCCCTGATTTATTACATGTGTTGTGCAATATTGGCTTATTCAGTTATGCAAGGTACATCAACATAGGTACATTGTACATAAAAAGAATCCTTAATACATTTGAAGATAATTATATGTTTTGCATTTTTGTATTGGGTAGATCTTTTTGACTTGGTTTTTTTATAAGTAGCTCGCATGCTGAAAATGTGTGAGCACCCCTGCTCTACGCTGTAAATGCAAACATGGTATTTAATTAAAAATAGTAAATTGACTTAAATCAGTTTTCATCAAATAGTGATTAAGACTCACTTTTAGTAAGTTACTTGTAATTTGTAGTCAAAAAATCTCAGTAGCTCAGTTAACTTGAGCTCGTTTCATTTAGAAAAAGTAAGTTTTTGATAAGTGTGAACAAATCCCGTATCATATCGCGGTAAGAAGACATCTTGCGCATGCTCAGAATAGAACCACACACGCACACTGCGCATGCCTCATTTTTGAGCGCGTTTCACTCTTCTCTTGGGAAATATCTTAACAGATACCAGTAAGTATGTTTTTTTTAATCATAATGTATGAAGTTGGTATTAAAATGTTTTTTAACAGGCGATGTTGGTGTGCATTTCTCGCAGAAATATGGGTATTGTCTCAGCTCGTGTTAGCTAACGGTAGAGCTAGCCAACTAATGATATTTAACATAAACCTAGCTAGTGGCAATATTCCACAATATAATTTTAAATTTTCGTTTTCGTAAAGGTACCGGTACTACAAGTTGTTGCTTTGTGGACGGTTGACGTGTTGCACATTTTTGCCTAAACTTCCACATTTCCACATTTTTTGTTTAAAGTATTAAGACAACTGCTAAAAATGTAAACATTTACATTTAATTTATTTTAAGCTTTTTGCCTGGCATTTGGTACATTTTGTTAATTGAAAACTGTCTTGACTAAAAGAGGCTAATCTTCAGTTTTTGATTGTGGATTAAGTCAGAGTTGCTGAATTGTTTAAAAATGGTGACAATAAATTTTTCAAAAGTGATATGTACCTCTCATTCCATGATGTTACATTTTGCATGTTTTGTAATGACAGTAGTAGTACTGGTAGTCAGTTAGCGGGTTTAAAAAGTAACTCTTACCATTTAATTTGATTATTATTAGCGATGAACAAAATACACAAAATATCCTTTATTTTACATACAAAATTTTACTGTGGTTTTACCAGTTTAAATTAGTTTTTTGTTTGATATTTCCCAGTTAATTTAGCCAGTTGTTGATGTACTAAAAACATTTATTAGAGGTAAGAAATGCAGGAAAGGGTCTTCTTATGTAGAACAAAACTGTAAAATTAACGTTTAAAAATGAGTTGGTAGTAAGTTGTAGGTATTTAGTAATTCTAAGTGGGGTTAAATTTACATCAGTCCACACAAATAAAAAAAATAAGTTAACACTAAGCATGGCTAATGAGTTATCTGAACTTATTTTTTTTGTATTAGTTGTACTACTTGATTTAGTACTGCAAACTTAAAAAAGATTAGCTTTTCTTACTCACTAATCTTAAGACTACTTTGCTTAATTTTTTTGAGGCAACGACTTTGCGTACTTTTTTAAAGTAAGGTCAACTAATTGGATCTTACAGTGTACCTGCTCTGCCCTCCATCCCACTTGTACTACTCTTCCACTGGTACATTTTCATCTTTAAATCACTTCTTGGTCTGCTGCCCTCATACATCTCCTCCTACATGTCTTTGCGTGAGTGCAGCTACAGTGTGCGCTCTCAGGACATGATTACCTGCAGTGTTCCGTCAGTGAGGACTGAACTTGGAAAAAGGGCCTTCTCCTACTCCGCTCCTGCTTCATGGAATATCTTACAAAAAGATCTGAAGCTCTCGACCTTGACTTCTCTAAATGGTTTTCAGAATCTGTTGGAATCCTGGCAAAAACCAATGCAGATTTGTTCCTGTCTTTGATTTTATACGTCTACCTTATAATGTTTTGCTAGTTTTTTGATACTTTGTTAAAAAAAAAAGAAAAAAAAAATATTTTGTTTTTTTCTCTCTTTTTGTTTTCTATTGTTTATTGTTTGAAGCGCAGTGAAGCGGGCGCTGTACCGGTCTGTCGTGGTGAAGAGAGAGCTGAGTCAAAAGGCAAAGCTCTCAATTTACCGATCGATCTACGTTCCCACCCTCATCTATGGTCATGAGCTTTGGGTTGTGACCGAAAGAACAAGATCTCGGATACAAGCGGCTGAAATGAGTTTTCTCCGCAGGGTGGCTGGACTCTCCCTTAGAGATAGGGTGAGAAGCTCAGTCATCCGGGAGGGACTCGGAGTAGAGCCGCTGCTTCTCCACATCGAGAGGAGCCAGTTGAGGTGGCTCGGGCATCTGGTTAGGATGCCTCCTGGACGCCTCCCTGGTGAGGTGTTCCGGGCATGTCCCACCGGGAGGAGACCCAGAGGAAGACCCAGGATACGCTGGAGGGACTATGTTTCTCGGCTGGCCTGGGAACGCCTTGGGATTCCCCCAGAGGAGCTGCTCCAAGTGGCTGGGGAGAGGGAAGTCTGGGCCTCCCTACTTAGGCTGCTACCCCCGCGACCCGACCCCGGATAAGCGGAAGAAAATGGATGGATGGATGGATGGATGTTTATTGTTTATTGTTTAATGAAATTCTATCACTGCTGTTCATTGTTCTTTAGTTTTAGCAGGTCGCTTTCGTAAATGAGCCCATGAGGTTCAAAAGGTTTACCTGACTAAATAAAGGTTGAATGAATGTACTGCCTTAATCACAAAAAACTTTCATACATTACCACACAACACAAAGATTTTAACACTGGACTCTGTGTCATCAAAACGAGTTATTCACTCAACTCACGGTCAAGTGCTCATTCAGTTTGCACTACTTCTTATATTTGCACTAATGTTTGCATTACATTACTGCCTATAGTCATACTACTGTTTACATTCACTGTTTACATTTATTACTACTGTTTACATTCATTACTACTGTTTACATTTATTACTACTGTTTACATTTACACAACATTTTATATCTACACTACTACTGATATATATATATATATATATATATATATATATATACAGGGCCGGATCTATAATACGGGCACACCGGGCGGGTGCCCAGGGGCCCGACAGCTCAAGGGGGCCCTCTGCTGGCCAGGAGTGAGCAGTTCAGCCTGGCAGAAATTTTTTATTTTTTATTTTATTTTTTTATTGTCGCTAGACGTAGATAAAACAAGGCTTTGTCCTCAATTTTCCTTATTATCCAACCCAAATAAAATAAAAAGTTGTTTTTCAAAAACAACTCATAAGTGTCTTTTAGTTTGTTGACATGACGTGTATGATTGGGAGCAGACGGCAATGCACACACTCAGTCCGGTTGGTGGCGGTAATGTGCTTAAAATAAGTTCGCCAACCGCCAATAAACAATAGAAGAAGAAGAAGCTCTGTGACCAATGAGCTGACAGCCCTTTTACACACGTGATTGAAACTACAGAATCCGGCTCATCTCATTGGTCCAGTCTTGGCAGTTCACGGAAGACACGGCAGCTACGAGGCCGCCAGACGAAGCATTGTTTCCGAGATAAATCCGTCCGAAGGTCCCCCGGCGCGCGCCGGAGCTCAACTGAGAACCAGGCCGGCCATGCTGCTTTGAAGCCCCACCAAGAGGCTCCCTGCCTGGGTACACGATCCAGAACGGCCCCCGGCGCGCGCGCGCCGGAGCTCAACTGAGAACCAGGCCGGCCATGCTGCTTTGAAGCCCCACCAAGAGGCTCCCTGCCTGGGTACACGATCCAGAACGGCCCCCGGCGCGCGCCGGAGCTCCGGCGCTCTGGACCACCAGAACCATGCACCAGGGCAGAAACTTCGTGCTGGACATGGGCACAGGAGAAAGCAGGTAAAGATAATGGATGGACGGACGGATAATAAATGTAACAAAACCAGGAGAACCCTTGAAGAAGAAGTGGAGAAGATCACTGAAAGTCTTCACCTGGTTGGCAGGTAAAAATTCAATAATTTCCAGTGTAGTTGTGAACCATGTTTAATTATTGATAGTTATAAACAAAAGTGTACAACTGACACGTACAAATAAGTACATAATTGTGAATTTAAGAGATTGCTAAAAGTGATTTTTTTTGAAGGAATATGAAAAATAACATAAGAATTTATTTGAGTTGTTTAAGATGATGTAATCTTACATTTGGTGATGCAATTAATTTTGTTCTTTGATAAATCATTGTTGTGAGTTTATTTGGGTAAAAAAGGGGCAGAGATTATAAGATTATTCTTCATCTGCTGCCTTTCATTTTATTTTGAATGTATGTTTTTTATTTTTTATTGAGTTGTTGACTTTGTTTTAGTGAAATGAATGAATTTTAATAAATAAAATAAAAATAAATACATTTACTTTACACTATGCAAACATACAACCTTGTCCATCTTTAAAAAAATCACAGTTCATATAGGTAATTAATAAATACATTTCAAAATGTAGTTTACATACTACAATGCTAAATTTATAAATATAAACAATACACGTTTTTCCATTTATTTATCACTACATAACCTAGGCTATGTGTCACTAATGAATTTTTTAACACCTTTTGGCAGGCTAAACATGTATGGATGAGCTGTATGAGGAATGTGTGACTGCAAACAGCCTGAGGTGAGGTGGTCTCACCTCAGGAGAAAGAAAGGTGGCAGTCCCAGGGAACAGCAGAGAAGTGGATGCAGCTGACCTCCCCAACAGAACACCTGAACTCACACCTGGCCTCAAATGCTCCCCATCATTCATGGTTGAGTTCCATGTGATCCAGGTTTGAACTTGAGAAAAACATCATACAGACTGTCTACCTACACTTCAATCAAAGTAAGGGAATTCTTTTTCTTTTTCTGCTGCTTCGAGCTTTCTTAGAGCTCATGGACTTGTTTTTCATGCACGTGGGCATGGACTGCACACCAAGGCACTGGTGTCACTATGGTTGCAACATGTTTCTGATGGATGTGATTTGCTACTGGTTTGCTGCTGATTGATGTCAATGCAGTAGCTGCTGCTCTTTCAGAAGTGTTCATGTTTGACATCATTTGCTGATGAAGGATGGATGGATGGATGGATGGGATTTGCTGCTGAATGATGTCAATACAGTAGTATTATATATACAATACAGTCAATACAGTAGTATATAGTAGTAGTCAATACAATATATATATATATATATATATATATATATATATATATATATATATATATATATATATATAGTAAAATGGGTGTTAGGTTACGGAGGGGGCCCTGTGAGCTTCGGTGCCCAGGGGCCCCTGGGGTTGTTAATCCGGCCCTGGGTGTGGTCATGGAGACTCCTTCTGACAACGTCAGAGGGTTCCCCCAGTGACGTAGGTCGTCTTCCGCGGAAAGGGGAACTCTGATCATCCGCCTCTTCTGATGCACCGGATCCACGTGCAGGCGGGCAAACCAGCGTTGCATCGTCCTCATATGCAACAAACCTAACTCCACGACCACGTGACCGGCCGCCATCAGCCCCAGAAGCCGCATGATGGTCGCCGCTGTCACTAATTTTCCTGGTCTGACCCGCGACAGCTGAGTTGCCAGGTCGTGCGCTCTCTGCTCGGAAAGACGAGCTCTCATTGTGCACGAGTTGAGTTCTACCCCCAGATAAATAATCTTTTGAGCTGGGAGGGGGGAACTTTTCCCCCAGTTGATTGAAAACCCCAGTTTTAACAAATGTTCTGCTAAAACTTTGGTTTGAGCTGCAGCCTCCTGCCTCGAGCTGCTTAAAAGAAGCAGATCGTCGAGGTAGAAGAAAATCCTCATTCCAGCTGTGCGCAACGGCTGGAGTGCGGTCCCCACGCATCTCGTAAATGTGCGCGGGGCTAAAGAGTAGCCGAAGGGTAACCTCTCGAACTCGAACTGAGCTTCCTCGAAGGAGAAGCGCAGGAACTTCCTGTGTTTTGGAACTATTGGTATGTGCCAATAAGCGTCCCGCAGGTCGAGTGAGGTGAAGAAATCGTCCTTTTTTACATTTTTCAGCAGCTGCTTCATTGTCAGCATGTGAAAACCCCTCTTTACGATCGATTTGTTGAACGCCGATAGGTCGAGAATCGGCCTCCAGCCGCCTGATTTCTTCGTGACGAGAAAGTAACGGGAGTAAAACCCCGTGTTTTTCTCCTCGTCCGGTACTCTGGCAACCACTCCCTTTGACAGCAACTCTGTTATTTCTGTCCTCAGGGAGGAGGTCTGCTCCGAGTCTGTCAGCTCTGTTTTTAATATTCCTCTGAAAGGAGGAGGTTTTGCCGCGAACTGAAGCGCATAACCTCTGCGGATGAGCGCATCCATCCACTTGTCGAGAGTGCACAGCTCCCTCCACTGGGCGTGTCTCTCCGACAGTGGGCGCGCGTGATCGTTCGCGCGCGACATGGTCATCAACCATTTCGAGGGCTCTACCTCCGCCACGTGAGTGGCCCACGGGAGCCCTGGCCGGAAAGGGATGGACAGGCCCCCTCGAGCTTGTAGTGGGGGTGAGCCCGCGTGGAGGGAAAACGTCACTTCCGCTACACACTGCCCTCCGCTTCAGCGGTGGCTCGTGTTCGCTCTGAGAGACGCGTTTCCTCCCGCTACGCTCAGAGCTGCAGCGCAGATGACCTGGCTGCGGCTGTGAGGGTTCATTGAAGGATGTGAAATACCTGGTTTTGTAGAGTTGTGAAGAAGAAAGCTGTTTATTGGAGACCAGCTTTTTATCAGTGGTGGGAAGTGTGCGTACCTGAGCCGCTAGAGGGCGACGTGACCCCACGGACGAGCTCGACACAAAAGAAACCACATTCTGTTCACTCTCTTGATTTATTGAAAACAAATCAGACACAGAACTTCTTTCATGCACACTCCCTGCAGCCAGTCATTTTTTCTGCTCGCGCTTGCGTGGCTGCTGGTACTGCTGCTGGTGTTTTTGCCCCGACCAGTTTTGTCCTGACCAGTTCTGCCCCTGATGGCGACCGCCCTTCTGGAACTGCTGCGCTGCAGGCGGCTTGCGGAACTGGTTCTGGTACTGGTTCTGATACCGCTGCTCCTTATATGGAGGGTGGTTCTGGGGGGCTGCATTGTTGGAGGCAGCTGCAGCCGTGGACTGTCTGTACTGCTGCCTCTGCTGGCGATCGTCCTTCCACTTCCGTGAGGGGCGCTGAGCATCTATCATCATCTTCACAGCCTCAGACGTCTCCTCTGCCTTCTTGGACTTTTCTCTAAAGTCCTTCAGACTTGTCCCGAACAGGTCCTCCGATGAGAACTTCCCTTGGAGCAGTTCTCTCTTTATGGACTCCGCCATGTTCGGCGCTTGGCGTAGCCAGACGGAGCGGTGGATCATGGTTAGCCACCCTGTGTTGCGGGACAGGCAGGAGGTGAGGGCGCCGCACAGGTACAGAATCACGTCTGCCATCGTGCCGAGCGAGCCCTTCAGCTGCTCCGGCAGCTCAGCTTTGTTCAGCAGCTTGGACATGTGATACGCAATCAGCGCCACGTTGTTGCCTGCTGCTGCAGCCTGCTGCTGCAGCCTGCATGGAGCTCTGGTACGTTCGGTTAGCTAGCTGTAGCTCTGTTTGGTCTAGCTTACCGGATGGGGCGGGCTTCTGGTCCAGCCTAGTTGTTTTGGCGCCAAAAACATCTGCTAGGCCCAGCTCCAGGGGGGGCACCGACGGGAAACCCTGCTCGGTGAGACCCTCCACCTTCGTTACGGCGGCGTATTCCGACAGGGGTGCCTTCATCTTTGCAGGGTCTGCTGTGCCCTCTGTCCAGTACTTCAGTACGCCCGGGAAGCGTGGCCATATTGGGTCCACGCGTCGAGTCGGAGTGGCGCTAAACCTCCCCAGCATGCCGTCGGGCTCTGGCAGAGGCGGCACTGGGACATCCACGCCTGCGGTCTCTGCCGACTCTTTGATGATGGCCGGGAGTGCGTGCAGCAGCTCACCTATGGAAGAAGAACTCGGCGAGGAGGAGGGCTCCGGCCCCGGGTCCATTCCTTCCTCGTCGGGAGTTTCCAAGCCGCTGAAGAGAGAGTGGATTGTGCTCGCCTCGCTCTCGTGCTCTCTATCGGATGACCAGTCCGGCTGCTCGTCCGGCTGAGTATCCTGGGTCTCCACGGACTCAGCCCTCCATGACCGCGTGCGTTCTCCGGCTAGCCCTAGCGGGGCGGCCTCTCGCTCCCCCCCCGTAGATTCGTCCCTACGGGGGCGCGCGCCTTGGGCTAACTCAAGCAGAGCGGCCCGGCGCTCCCGCACGTCGGCGGGCAGAACAGCACAGATGCGGCAGGAGTGGTCCAGACCATGACCGGGTCCCAGACATTTCACGCACACGAGGTGCGGGTCAAAGTCCTGCAGGAATTCCCCGTAGCACTTCGCGCATACTCTTCCTATCGGAGTAGGAGTAGACATAGTCGTAGTAGGTGTAGACAGGTCTTCTGTATAACGGTGAATGATGAAAAGAGGCTGTTCCTTCCGTGTGGTGGACTTTTATGCACACGGGGCGGGCCCACACTGTAGGTGGGCGTGGACTAAAAGGTTATTCAGTATGACGCTGTCGCGGGGGAAGATATCCAATAGGAGCTAAAGGGCGAGCTATACGAAGTATAACAGGCCTTGCTGTAGCATGAACGGGTAGATGCTAAGGCCCCACCGGGGGCACGGAGCCGACAGGCGGCGGCCGGGAGCTCGCATCAATGTCCGACTGGCAGCTCAGATGTTGGATGGACACCGACCTATCATGCTAAAACGCAGAGAACAAGAAACAGCTGCGGATGCCTTTTGGAGGTGCTAATGCTAACAAACGCAGCTAATAGCGGAGCTAAAATGCTAACGAGGTGCGGCCTTTTGGATGGACACAGCGAAGAAACGGCGCAGTAAGTTATTCACTCTTTTTCCCTTCATTATGTATGGAGTTAACATGCTAACAGTCCTTCTTGTAAACAGTTTGGACCGCGTGGAGCAGCACGAAAATGCAGAACTCGGACCTGCAAGAGCTAACATGCAAACAGACGGAGACAGGCTTGACCAGCTCAAAGTAAGATTTTATTTTTTGATTTACTGTAATTGTCTCTAAATTGTCTCTAAATGTACTGTATGTGTTTTTTTGATATTTATGTAGGGTACTGTGTTAGGATAGGCGAAGTGAACTACATTACAGTACAGTAATGGGGCTTAGAACACGCATTGACACACAGAGCACTTAAAGGTCCACCGACATGATTTTTTTACTATTCATAAAATTGCTCAAAATATATATATTTTATCATTTAAATATGTTCCTTTATGCAAACAAAATGATAAATCACTTTAATTTTGCTTTAAAGGTGATTTTGAACTTCAAGCCATGTTTAATCATGGGAAATCTGATTACACCCGAACGCACCATCTGTGATGTCACACCGGGCAGAGCTCTGTGCTTGTCACAGTGCGTAGGTATGAGCAGCTCGACATGAAGGTAAGTCTGATACAGCATCAGACCTAAATTAGATCCTGTTGTTTCTTGTTCCATCACCCAAACTATTTTCTGCTTCCCAAAATGAAGACAAATAGATCAAATCTTCACATAGATTGCTAAATTCGTCAGGTTTTAAATGGTCCGCTATTAAAGAGACCAGAGCCCTCTGCCCAGTGTTACATCACAGATGGTGCGTTCGTGTATAGTTGGATTTCCCATGATTAAACACAGCTTGAAGTTCAAAATCACTTTTAAAGCAAAATTAAAGTGATTTAGCATTTTGTTTGCAAAAATGAACATATTTAAATGATAAAAGATATATATTTTGAGCAATTTTATGAAAATTAAAAAATCATGTCAGTGGGGCTTTAATGGTTTATTGGCCATATTAAGAAAGCAAGGACACATTGCCTGTGGATTGCCATACACTACTACCCCACAGTGTAACACCACGGAGCCTAAATGTGGCGGGCAGTACATGTACTGTGACCTAGAGAAGGGGATCTGTCGTTATTTACGTCAGCAATGATGTGCAGATTACTGTAAACATTGATGGTGTCCCACTTTTCAAAAGTAGTGGTGTCCAATTCTGGCCAATACTAGTGAAGTGTGGTAATTGGCCAAATAAGATGAGTGACACAAAAACCAAACGGGCATTGAGGGATAAAATTAACCCTGGGGGTGACTGGATGACATCCCATTAATAAAGATAAAAAGTACTTCTTGTAAGTTTTGATACATTTAAAATGAAATGTATATCTTAATCCAAATAATGTTGAAATGTGTTTTTTTCTCTCTTCACTTAAGCCAAACGTTGTGAGTGTGAGAATTACAACCTGACTAGTCAGGCAGAGCAGGATGAGGAGGACCTGGACATGGTGACTAAATCCAAAAGGAGTCGCACTTAAAAAGTAGCTCCGGAGTTTTTTTTAAGCGGTATGTTTGTCATTCTCAAGTGATTTATACATATGTAATCTGCTGACAAAAATTGGGCCTAAAACTTTTTTCACATCAATGTTTGTGAACATTTTTTGCAGGATTAACATCTTCTGATGAAGAAGAGCGTGTCAGAGGTAATGTAGATTTTTTAATTCCGCTTTCAAAAGTAATGACCTTTTTAGTAAGCCCTTTTATTAAAAATGGGCATGCTTATTTTTCTTTAAATCACCTGTGTAGGTGTCCAGCTGCCAAACTATCCAACGCCTCCACAGAACTACTGAACAAAGCTAGTGAGTACTTACGAGGTCACCTTTTGAGTTTGTTTTTTATTTTTATTTTTTATTGCTCCACCCATCCAGTCCTTTAGAGCTGACCAAGAGGGTATCTGTCCGCCCTCTAAAATACCAACACAATTCTGACTGCTCGGATACAGATGAGACTCAGATTCTGACTCAAGCCAAGGTGACATCAATTTTCTTTTATCTATTTAGAGTTCTGTATCATACAAATATACTGACAGTTCTCTCTTTATCATTGCGTACACAGAAGCCAAAAGCTCTCACTGGGAAGGACCCTGCAGAGGAATTCCTCGCCATGTACAGTGATATTCCGCCTTCAGACCTTCAACATGAGGAAAGTCAGACAGTGATTGAATTAAAGCCGTAGATCCAGGAACTGAAAGACGAGAATGCTAAACTGAGGGCGTTGGTTTTTCAAGGTATCACTTCACTCATTTAACAATTACACAGTCAATAAAATTCAAATAAATTAATATTTTTACAAAACTGAACTTTGTAATAAAGAACAATATTTTGTTATTTAATTGGTACAGATCTGCCTGAACTCCTAAAGTCTATGAAGACTGTAATTAATCTAGCTGAACATCCTAAGAGGTACAGTTCAGAACTGAACACACCACAACTGCCACCTCAAAAAGTTCTTTGCAGTCCAGGCCTGGTCCATCATCTGCAGATTCACTGCCGTCCCTTTCCAGGCCTACACCCTCAAGCTCCCCATGCGAGTCGGTCATTCCATCAACAAGGGATATCCTGTCATCTAAGGTGATTGGTTAATAAAGAATGAATAAAAACATTCATCACTAAACAGTATCCTAAATGCACCTTTTGCATGTCTCCATTAAACAGGTGGAGATCCATCCTGGGACTGGAGTGACGGTCGAGAAACTGGCTTGGGCCTATGCTACCAATGCAAACTCGGCTACAGTTTTTGTGAGGCATCTGCTCCCAGCAGTCTTTCCTGCAGAGACTCTGTTGGTCAGCAATCTTCGAGGGGGGAAACAAGGCCGAGGAGATGCTCGTCTACCTCTGGACAAAAAAACTGGATGCTATCTACAGTAAGTTTTCAGACTTTTACAGGTAGTCCCCGACTTACGAGCGCTCTAACTTACGAGGATCCGGACTTACGAGCTGGCCAATTTTGGGAAAAAACGCAAAAAATACTGAGTTTTTCTGTGTTTTTTCACCACAGTTCGTTAGCTAAACATGTGGACACACGTTTCCGATCATTTTTATGCACTCATAAGCAGTTTTTCGATGAAAAACGAGTGTTTGTAGTCGCGCTAGCGAAACCGTTCCAACTTACGAGCGAAAATTCCGGACTTACGAGACACGTGGCGGCCGTTCCAAGTTACGAATTTTCGCTTTACGAGCGCCTCGTTGTAACGGAACTCGCTCGTAAGTCGGGGACTACCTGTATTGTGTCAGAGTGTGACTACAGTACACATTAACAGTTTGATGTACTGTGTCTGGTTCATTAAGGCCCAGGTATAGCGCTGCTTTTGGCCGAACGCCACTCCCTTCGCGCGCGTTCACTGGCACAGCTCTGCGTTTTTTCTCGCGTTCATTCTCGTGTTTTCGCTCAAAATTCTTGACGTAATTTGAGAAGCCACAGCGCAGAAACGTTCAACCACTGATCCACTGTGAGAGGGTGCTATTTATAAGACTGAGCTGAATACAGCAACTCAGACTGAGGAAGTCTTTCGGACGAAAGACGGAACGTTTTGCTTTTTTTTTTGAATGTCCAGAGGACCAGACTTAGCTTTTTTAGATTTTTCTACCTGGATTATTGAGCACGCATCAGGGTATTTCTTAGTAGACATATAGAGTGATATAAAATGTTTTAACCCCCACACCTTGATGTAAATAACCTTCTAATGTTGATTTTTCTTGGTTTCTTTCAAATTAACAATTGTACTGATATTCTTTTTCCATGTCCCTTTTGTGTTCATACGTAGGTGCAACTCTTGAGCGGTGGCCTGGGACACAGCCCTCCAGCAGTGGAAGCACGATCAATGGAAAGATCACAGAGCTTCGCGCTAAAAGTAAAAATGTCTAATTGAGATTAAATACATTGTTCTGTGAATTTGTTAGTGTGAAGTGTTGACAGTTTTTAGCTATTTAAAAGGCTTAATTTTTTCATCCCGTTTACCATGTTAGTTACCATGTTACCATTATAAGTTCAAATAAAATTTTGTCAATTTCTAAAGTGACTTGTGTTTATTATGTAAATTTGATGGTAACTGCATGAAACCATAATAATAGGTAATTTTTTAATGTTATGCAATTCTCATAAGCTGACATGTCATTTATGCATATAAATATATACCGGTATGTAATGGTTCATACTCATATAAGTTTTTTATTAATACTTTTTGTTGGTAGCCATTAACAAAAAAAATTTAAGACATCGATTTCCTTAAAAAAAGTACTTTCAATACAAAAAACTTATATGTAACCGTATTTTTTCATATATGTAAAGTATAAGTGTTTTACAAAATTATTGTATAAAATTAAAAAGAGAAACATATGAAACATATATGTGAAATATAAGTTTACATATTAGTTCCATGTATTCAACATACATAGTTTTTATATTCAACATACATAGTTTTTATATTCAACATATATAGTTTTTATATTCAACATATATAGTTTTTATATTCAACATACATAGTTTTTATATTCAACATACATAGTTTTTATATTCAACATACATCGTTTTTATATTCAACATACATAGTTTTTATATTCAACATACATGGTTTTTATATGATTCTTGTAAAATTCATTGTATGAAATCTATGCAAAAGGTGCCACTTTCAGGAGTAAATCATATATGCCTTATATGTATCATATAAGCCTTATATGTTGTACAATATACAAAACATACACTTAGGATGATATAAGGTTACTTGTTTTTTATATGGTTTTTATATATCTTTTCCATATGGGAAAAGTACACAGCATGTTGGATACTTGACCCTAATAAAAGTACACAGCATGGTGTGTACTTGACCGTAGTAAAATATATGACTTTATTAAAAGCACACAGTATACAGTAGTCTGTACTTGACTCTAGTAAAAGTACACAGCATGGTGTGTACTTGACCATGGTAAAAGTACACAGCAGGGTGTGTACTTGACCCTAGTAAAATGTATATGACTTTATTAAAAGCACACAGTATAGTGTGTACTTGACCCTAGTAAAATGTACATGACTTTATTAAAAGCACATAGTATTAAAAAAAAAATCAGAATCTACAAATTAGCTGCAGCGTTTAAGCCGCGGGGTTCAAAGCCTGTGTAGCGGCTAATACTGTAGTCAGGAGTTTATTAAATGGCATTTATCATGATACAGTTACCTCTAAAATTCTAAATATAATCACGTTGAGCTCATCCCGCACCATGTGTCGTTGTGTCCTTGGGCAAGACACTTAACCCTGAGTTGCTCCCGGTAGGACTGGAAAGCACCTTGCATGGTAGTCTGCCGCCACCGGTTTATGAATGCGTGTAGCATTCAATATATGTGTAGCACTTTGAGATTTTCAGTAATGAAAAGTGCGTTATAAATTGAATTAATTATTATTATTATTATTATTATTATTATCCAGAGAGACATAACACCTCGTTGCTGTTAAAACACCATGAATAATTTAATTTATTTAGATATATATATGATAAACTACAAACACCTGAAACTGACTCTCAGAGAACTTTGACAGTTTTAGATTAAAAATTTAAATTAAACGGAGACACACAAATGTCTCAGGAAACATGAATTTACCGGAAAGGAGTTTACCGGAAATAATAAAAGCAACAATAATTAATAGTTTAATAATTGTGCGACGCAGAGGGTCATTGATCACGACTCTGACAGTCAGAACAACGTTGTGGCCGAGTGACTCACGCTCTGAGGACAAACGGCACGCTGTCAGACATTTATCAGGTTATTTCCCGGCAGAAAACTTCTCCACGCCAAGAAAACGCCACAAACAAGCTGGACGGAGTTAGTTCAACTCTGCCAGCTGTCTTATAAGCTCAATAAAAACATGTCATGGAAACAGAATCATTCTTAGCTTGTTAGTTATCAACTCACAACAACTGTAAGACTGAGGCCCCGTGGGTCATTTTGACCCAAGGGCAGCAGGAGGGTTAAAACCGGAGACGTTTGGGTGGTTTTGATCCAGCTGTGGTAGTTTGTTGTGCCGGTAATTAACATTGTGACGCATTTCTTACAAGGAAATTCAATGAGAGCAAGAGTCCCAAAAATGTTTCACATGTTATGTCTGTGGCCATGAAAAGTGGGCGATCACGTATTTGCCAGAACATTTGAGCAGATCTTTGTTAGAAAAATATCTCACAAACCACATTTTAATGAAATTCCCAGAAATGTCTTTAGTGCAGTTATTTCCATTGACTCCTTTGGTTATTAGCAGTAGCAGCAGCTAGCTGTAGCAGGCAGACGTATTTCATTTGGATAACTTGTGGTGGTGTGAAGGTTTATAAAATAGTTTGCATGAACGTTAGCTGTAACATCTACCTTAGCTGGCTGTTAGCCCGTTTTATTGATTTATTTTGTTCATTCTACCTTTATTTATACAGATTACTGTAGTCTCACTGAGCCTCGACTCATTTACAAGAGAGACCTGAATTTTAACAAAGAGTGATGACAACAGCAGACAATCATGAAATAAACCATATAGCTTAAATTGAAAAATAAAAATAAAATGGTATAAAAATAAAATAAAAAACTGCTACATTATAAGATGTAAAATACTAAAAACAGGAAAATGGCTGCGTTGGTTTGTGCCATGAACTTAGCAGATGTTTGAAGCCGCTTAGAGAGGTCAAGGTCAAGAGCAGCTTGCTAAGAGCTATCTACAACAGGTAAGATACTGATCGCTCATAACCTCTCAACAGAACCCCCTTTTTTAAGAAGATCTAAAATATTTAATTAAAGTCGAGGCTGGACAGCAGTGGTGTGAGTCTCTTCCACACACGTTACATAAATGTAACATCTCAAACTTTCTTCCGCTAAAACCCCCCTCCTCCGGTTCTTCACCCCCTGCTCCGGTTCTTCACCCCCTGCTCCGGC
>JBBPBX010005038.1:45218-73827 GCA_038048925.1 Garcialebias charrua
TCTTAGATTAAAGATGCTTAGTCTTGGATTAAAATGTTTAATCTGGATTAAAGGTGTTTAATTGTGGATCACTCTTGGATTAAAGATGTTTAGTCTTGGATTAAAATGTTTAATCTGGATTAAAGGTGTTTAATCT
The DNA here is from genome assembly GCA_038048925.1 of Garcialebias charrua. Classification (NCBI taxonomy): domain Eukaryota; kingdom Metazoa; phylum Chordata; class Actinopteri; order Cyprinodontiformes; family Rivulidae; genus Garcialebias; species Garcialebias charrua. Next base: position 45,355 of record JBBPBX010005038.1, read on the forward strand.
GGATTAAATGTGTTTAATTGTGGATTAAAGGTATTCACTCTTGGATTAAAGATGTTTAGTCTTGGATTAAAATGTTTAATCTGGATTTAAGGTGTTTAATGTGGATTAAATGTGTTTAATTGTGGATTAAAGGTTACTCTTGGATTAAAGATGTTTAGTCTTGGATTAAAATGTTTAATATGGATTAAAGGTGTTTAATCTGGATTAAATGTGTTTAATTGTGGATTAAATATGTTTAATTGTGGATTAAATGCGTTTAATCATGGATTAAAGTGTTTAATTGTGGTTTAAATGTGTTTGTTCTTGGATTAAAGGAGTTAAATTGTGGATTAAAAGTGTTTAATCGTTGATTAAGGGTGTTTGTTCTTAAATTCAAGTTGTTTGTTTTTGGATTAAAGGTGTTTAATTGGGTTTTAAAGGTGTTTGGGTGTTTGTTTGTGAATTAAAGGTGTCTGTTCTTGGATTAAAGTTGTTTGTTATTGGATTAAAGTTGTTTGTTTTTGGATTAAGTGTTTAATCGTGGATTAAAAGTGTTTAATCATTAATTAAATATGTTTAGCAGTGGATTAAATGTGTTTAATCATGGACTAAAGGTATTTAATTGTGGTTTATGTGTGTTTGTTCTTGGATTAAAGGAGTTTAATTGTAAATTAAACATGTTTAATCATGGATTAAAGGTCTTTGATTGTGGTTTAAAGGTGTTTGGTGTTTGTTCGTGGATTAAAGATGTCTGTTCTTGGATTAAAGGCTCTTGCTGTGTTTGTCCTCAGTGAGTTGTGAGGAAAACGGCCGGACCTACAGGCAGAACCAGCAGTGGGAGAAACCGTACCTGGACAGTACTCTGGTTTGCACCTGCAGTGGCCCAGCTGGCATCAACTGTAAAACTAAACCAGGAGGTGAGTCAGAGTCCAGCTGCAGGCACATCTGTCCAGCTGCTTCAAACCAAACTGCGACTCTGAGCCAACCATGACACTTTTAGGTGAAACTTCTCCGTCTGTGGTCATTTCAGCATGGTTAATTTGAGTCCTGCGGATGTCTGAGGTTTTGGATCCAGTTTCAGATTTTTTTTTCTTCAAACAGACTAGAAATGTAAAAAAAAAAAAGGACAGAAAACGGGATTACAGGTAGTCCCCGACTTACGAGCGCTCTTACTTACGAGGTCCCCGACTTACGAATATGCATCTAATTAAAAAAAAAATATTTTATTTTTTTAAATAAATGAATACATGTAAAGTACTGTACAGTCACCAAGCACTTAGCCTATCCTAACACAGTTTTTAAAGATGAAGTAGTGAGTTGAGTTGTCTCCCTTTCACATAAAGGGAGCTAGCTCCCTTTATGTGAATGGAGCCTGCTGGGGAGGAGGGAGACAATTCAACTGACTCCTTAACTGTGTTAGGATAGGCTAAGTGCTTGGTGACTGTACAGTACTGTACTGTACATTTATCTATTTATAAATAAATAAATATATATACTGTACAGTATATTTTTAATAAATAGATAAATGTACAGTACTGTACAGTCACCAAGCACTTAGCCTATCCTAACACAGTTTTTAAAGATGGAGTCAGTTGAATTGTCTCCCTCCTCCATGCAGGCTCCATTCCCATAAAGGGAGACAATTAAACTCACTCCTTCATCTTTAAAAACTGTTAGGATAGGCTAAGTGCTTGGTGACTGTACAGTACTGTACATGTATTCATTTCTAAAAAAAAAAATTTTTTTGTTGTTTTTTTTTTGTTGGTGATCCTACTTACGAATTTTTGACATACGAGCGCCCCCCCTAGGGACGGAACTCGCTCGTAAGTCGGGGACTACCTGTACTGTACTTTACAGTCCTGGGAAGTCTGGAATTAGATTTTGAGGTTTTCTGAGGTTTGAAACGTTTTCAACACAAGATGAACGAAGAAAACATTTTTCTCTTTCTCTAAAACCAAGCCTCAGCTTTGTGCCACCAGGAATCTGCCGCCGGCCGACCCACGTGGAGGTGGCATCCTGTCGGGGTTTGGCCTGGTTGAGCAACTAGAGCTGGACCACCAGGAGCTCGTTGGTGAGCCCACCCCCCTCCACCAAAAACAAGAGGAATGTCTTTACCTCAGCCGGAGGAGTATTATGTGTCTGTGCGTCTTGGTCCCGAGTGGACGTATCAGGAGATGGATCAGTCGGCGCCTCAACCTCAGTAATGAGAGTGTTGCTTTGGTCAGCCGTGGTGAAGAAAGAGTTGAGTCAAAAGACAAAGCTCTGGACTTGCTGACCCTTCTACATTCTCACATGCAGTCAAACCCTTCATTCATAGGGCGTCTGGGCTCAGCCGTACAAAGCAGAGTAAACACGGAGCCGCTGCACCACTGGACCGACAGGAGTCAGCTGAGGAGCTTCATCTGATCCGGACGCCTCCCTTTGGAGGTTTTCAGTCATGTCAAACAGGGAAGAGACCCAGAAGTCTTCTCTAGAGAGATTATAGATCCTCTCTGATCAGGGAACACCTCGAGGTCCCCCTGGAAGAGTCTCTGGGGGAGGTCTGGGTTTCTCTCCTGGACCTGTTGGCACCACGACCCGGCTACAGATAAGAGTAGAACATGGAGCTCTATCCCAACCGGCAGAGCGCTTTCTAGATTTATTCCATTAAATATAAACATACCGTATTTTCCGGAATATAGGTCGCATTGTCCAATTATAGCCAAAAAATTGGAAAATCCATATATAGGTTGCACCGGAATATCAAAGTCAAAGTCAACTTTATTGTCAAAACTGCAATATGTACAGGACATACACAGGATTGAAATTGCATTTCTCTCAGTCCCTCGGTGCAACAGTAACCATTTAAACACTAAAACACTGAAACATTTAATAAACATAAGCATAAAATGAAATAATAAAAGTGTAATACTGTCCTGAGTTTTTGCATAGTTGCATAGTAGTATAAAAGTATAAAAAGTATATCTATAAAATAAAATGAAAGTTCTGGCATTGACATTTGTAATAGAGTGACAAAGCAGCATATGAAGTTTATGTACACAGTATATGTATGAGGTAACGGTAGTTGATATTGGTATAGAGGTAAAGTGGCATATGCAATAAGGCTATAGTAAAAAAATATAGGTCGCATTGTCCAATTATTGCCAAAAAATTGGAAAAATCCATATATAGGTTGCACCTGAATATAGGTCGCACCTACGTCAAAATGTGGACCGTGTTTAGCTCTGCTGCAAATGTCTCTTTCACAGGAGCGCACAGCAAGGCTTTTAAGAAGATTAACACTTAAAAACAATTATTTGTTTGATAAAAATTATAGCAAATATGTGTCTGAGCTGAACTTTTCTTTAATAAATGAACGTAATTGGGAAATGAGCTGGATTTAAAAATTTGTTTCGCTACGTCTGATGAAAAAAAAAACGTGCACGCGCAGCACCAGACACGCAGTAGTAGCGAACAGTCCTGCATGTACCGGTATTTTAATTTTAGCAGGATAAACACCTAAAAAATATATATTTGTTAGCTGACATTATTGTAAGAGTGTGTCTCAGTTTAATTTTTGTTAATAAATGATTACAAATCAGCTTATTTTATAAAAAGCCATAAATAGGTCGCACCTGAATATAGATTACAGGGCATGCAAAAATGATAAAAAGCCGTGACCTATATTCCGGAAAATACGTTAAACGTACCGTGTAACCGTTTAAAACCCGCCATGTTGGATTGATTTGTCGTATTTCATTTGAATCCATTTCACGAGATATTTTGCTAACAGGCTGCGAGCGACATGAATGAACAAGAGTCGGCTCCTGACAGAAATGATCTGAGGTGCTTTTTAAAAATTTTACCAAACGGCAATGTCCTGTTCGTTTACATGAAGTGGGCGGGGCTTAAAACTTACCGGGACTAGTCAAACTTTAACTTCCAAGTTCCTTTTGGATGTCTATTGATTGATTGATTGATTTTGTTTGTTTGTTTTCTGGTTGAAGTCCAGAGTTTTTAAAACGGCAAAGGGTGAAGAATCCTCCCAGGTCTTCTCTCAGCAGCAGGTACACAAAGTCTTGACCTTTTTGTGGGTTTTCCTGTTTTTGTCCCAGAGGAGATGTGTTACGATAAGGACAACAAACGGACGTACCGGGTTGGTGAAACCTACGAGAGACCAAAGGACTCGCTGATGTGGGACTGCACCTGCATCGGCGCCGGAAAGATCACCTGCACCATCGCCAGTGAGTTCCACATTCAACCTGCGAAACTGGACTCTGCAAAAATAATGGCCGAATGACTGCTGAAGTTTGAAGATAAAAGCTAAAGCTGAGTGGTTAGAGGCTAAAATTGACACCAAAGAGGCAAAAATGACTAACAACCCAAAATCATCAGCTAAAAACTAAAAGTAGCAAAACAGCAGCTAAAGTTAATAAAACAGATAGTAAAATTGGAAAAACAGGTGCTAAAGCCAGAGTTGGCTTAACAGAAGTAGCTAAAATGAAAAAAAAAAGTATGTTTAATATTAACTAAACTGCTGCCTGAAAGTAGCAGAATAGTAGCTGAAATAAAAAAATTGTAAAACTGTAGCTAGACGCTAAAACTGGCAGAATGGCAGCTGAAAGCTCAATCAGAAACATAGCTAAAATCTAAAAGCAAAAAAATAATAGCTAGAAGTTAAAAGTAGCAAAACGGTAGTTAAAAGCAAAAATATAGCACAAATTTAGCTAAAATCTTAAAGTAACAAAATGGTAGATAACAGTAATATAGCTCATTGGTAGTTAAAAGCTAGAAGTAGCGACATGGTAGCTCAAAGTTAAAGCAGCAGAAATATAGCAAAAAGCAGAAGAACTAGCTAGAAACTAAAAGCAGAACGGTAGCTAATGGCACAAAGTAGCCAAAATATAGCTAAAACCTATAAATAATAGAATGTCACCTTTAAAGTTAAAAGTAGCGGAACGATAGCTAAAAAGAAGAACCATAGCCAAATCTAGAAGTAGCAGAACAGTAGCTAAATCCTAAAAGCAGCTAAATACTAAAAGCCAACAGTCCAGGATTGGCAACTGTAACCTATATGCTGCAGAAAGTTGCTGAAAGCTAAAAGTAGCCTCAGAAGACGTTAACAGAGCAAGTAGCTGAAGCAGATTTGAAATGCATCCATTTATTTCTGTGGGGAGTTTGATTTTGAATAAAGTTATACAAGAAAATATAAAAGTTACAAAAGCTAAAAGTCTCAGCTCACCAGTCCCGACTGAGCTGAACGCTTTGACTGGTTGACGGTGGAAACAGCACAAGATTTGTTGAAATAGCTGCAAATAACGTACATAAAAATAAAAATAACATAATTGCTGAGTCCGCAGACGTTCTTGTTGTGTTTCTCTTCTGATGTTGCCGGAACAACACGCGTTGAACCTTGATCTGTTCTGTCCTGTGATTGACAGATCGTTGTCATGACAACGGGCAGTCCTATAAGATCGGCGACACGTGGCAGAAGCCTCACGAGAACGGGGACTCCATGCTGGAGTGCATCTGCCTGGGGAACAACAAGGGCGAGTGGACCTGCAAGCCTGTGGGTGAGTCGCCACTTTCACAGTGTTCTCAGATATTTTGCTAACAGAGACACGAGGTTGACGCCAGTGGGTGACGCCAACGGTCTCGTGCGATCTTTTCACACTCGAAGCTCGTGTTGGCGATGACTCTCAGCTACTACCACACCAAATGTTAGCTCAACAGCTGTCTGAGCGGATGCCATTTATATGTTTGCTACGGTCAGTTAGCTGTGGCGGCCATCTTGAATAGGGCTGATAAAATAGCGTAACCATCTGTAGACGCGCACCCAGTCCTTGCACTGTTTCTTTACAGTTCAACCAGTGGTGCATAGAAATATTTTGCTAACAGACAGACAAACATTATAGCAGTTACATGATTGCCCACCCTTCATGAGGCCATCATCAGTAAGGACTGTGTTCATCTTTAACGTTCCCTCAGGTGTTGTAGTTTTAAATGTTCACCCTACAGTTTGATTACCTGCTCATCCATGTTTGTTTAATGGCAGCCGAGCGTTGCTATGACAACTACGCCGCATCATCGTTCGTCGTTGGGGACACCTGGGCGAGGCCGTATCAAGGCTGGATGATGCTCGACTGCACCTGCTTAGGAGGAGGAAACGGACGCGTCAAATGTTCCTCCAGAAGTGAGTACGAGCCGAAAACAGCTGTGGAGAGCTGAATGACTGCTGGCAGTTACTGAAACTGAGCTAAAATGAGCAGAACAAAAGCTGAAATTAGCAAGACAACAGTCAAATGCTAGTAAAATAAATTCTAAAATTAGCTAAACAAAAGCTAAAGCCAGCAGAACAGTGGCCAAATGCCAAGATTAGCTGTACAGTAGCTAAAAGCTACATTTAGCTAAACAGTAGCTTAAAGCTTAAACAATATCTAAAATGTAAAGTTAGCAAAACAGTATTTTAAGGCTAAAACCATCTAAACAGTAGCAAAACTCAAATAAGTAGAAGAGAAGCTAAAAGGTAAAATTAGCATGTAAATGCAGCTCAAAACTGAAACTAGAAAAACCCAAAATCCTAAAACTAGCAGAAAGACAAAGCCAAGAAATATAATAGCTAAAATATAAAATTAGCCAAACTTCAGCAAAAAGCTAAAGCCAAAAGAACAGTAACGACAACAAAACAAGACTAAATAGCTAAGTAATAGGTAAAACCAGAAAAGCAGTAGTTAAAAGCTAAAAATAGCAAAGCATTACCGGTAGCTAAAATTTAAGTTAAAAAAAATAACTAAAAGGTAAAATTAGCAAAACAATAATTTTGATGTTAAACCAATAGTAGTATAAAGTAAAGTTAGCAGAAGAGAAAATAAAAGCTGAAAGTAGCACAACTGTAGCTAAAATCTAAAACCAACAGATAAGTAGCTAAAACTAGCTAAACAGTAGCTAAATGCTCTAACAGACAGATCAGTAGCTAAAAGTTAAAATTACCCAAACACCGAATGATGTAGCTGAAAGATATTGTGGCTGAAACAAACAAAAAAAGTCTGACTTGTAGCTAAAAGCTAACCAAGTACTGTAGTAAGTTTGTTGTTTTGAAGAAGCAGAATTTTTAAGGATTTGAATCTCGATGCTCATCCAAAAGAAAAAAATTGTAAATAAAGTAAAACATTTCAAAAAGTATAAAAAAACAAACAAAAAAAAAAAAACAAAGTTGTGAAGTTCTCAACATGCTGGATGTTTTCATACCTGAAGGTGAGAATCAGCCGAAAGCCCGCTGAAGCAGCTCGAGTCCTTCAAACGTAGAAAAGAAACAGGAAACGCGTTTTAACGCCAGGAGCAGCTGCTAACCGCTACTGTTCCCCCACCAGACCGCTGCAACGACCCGGTGACCCGGAAGTCCTACAGTATTGGAGAAACGTGGACCAAGTCCGACTCCAGGGGGACCCCCATGCAGTGTGTGTGCGTGGGGAACGGCCGCGGAGAGTCCAACTGCCACATGGCGGGTCCAAGTGAGTTCTGACAGAACCCTTCTCAGCTTCACTCCTGACGTCCTCGGACCCTGGTGGTCCTGACTCTTCTGATCCGGTTTCAGCTCAGTCCCTGCTGTACAAGGTGCCCACCGCCGAGGGAACCTGCCTCATCGATTCTGGAGCCTCCTTCTACGACGGAGAGCGCTGGATCAGAACCCAGGGCAGCAAGCAGATGCTGTGCACCTGTCTGGGCAACGGCGTCAACTGTGAGGAGTGGGGTGAGTGCCGGAAAAGAAAATAATTCATAAAATGATCCATCCATCCCAACACAATCATTAACGGACGGTTTTAAACGCTGTAGTGAAACCAGTTCTCAGGGTTGCCAGATAGAAAATACAGAGATACAGTTGGTCCCCGACTTACGAGCGCATCGACATACGAGGTTCCGGACTTAAGAGCTCACTAACGAACAGTAAATTTGTAAAGAACATACAGAAAATACAGCACTTTTATGTGTTTTTAGATGAAAATGTGTTAGCTAACCATTTGGAAACAAGTTTCTGAGCATGTTTATGAACCAGTATGTACGTTTGTGTTGAAAAACGAGTGTTCGTAGTAGCGCTAGCATACATTTTCCGACTTACGACCGAAAATCCGGACTTACGAACGACAGGTGTTTCGGGTTCCGACGTACAAATTTTCGACATACGAGCGCTTCGTAAGAACGGAACTCGTTCGTAAGTCGGGGATCACCTGTATTGTACTTGAATATTTAGCCTATCTGACGCGATTGTGGATTTGGAGAAGGGGGTTCGTTGCTACGTGCCCTTCAGTTTGTATACAGGTGGTGCGAGTCTGGTTTGGGTTTTTGGAAGTAAGTTGAACTGCTTGAAGGTGGGTGTCGGACTCCTCCAGGACTCCTCCAGGGCTGCCCATCGTCACAGACAGGATTTCTCGGTGCAGCCATGGGACAGATGGAGTCCGGTTCTGTGGTTCTCAGGATTCTGTCTCTGCTGTTTGCAGATGTCATTCTAACAGGTCTCTCTTGTAAATGAGTCTTCGAGGCTCAGTGGGAACTAACCTGTACAAATAAAGGTCTAATGCTAATTAAAAAACTGTTCCGTGATCTTCAGCTCTTACTGGAGAAGTTCACAGCTAGGGTGAGATTCAGAACCTCTAAACCTGAGACGATGGTCCTCAGTCAGAAAAGGGAGGATTGTCCTCTCTGGGGTGGGAGTGAAGCTCTGCCTCCAGTGGAGGAGTTCAAGTGTCTCTGGTTTTATTCTCAGTGAGGGAAGAATGGAGCGAGAGATCTACAGACGGATCGGTGCAGCTTCTGCAGTATTGTGGACTCTGTGCCGGTCCGTTGTGGTGAAGAGAGAGCTGAGCTGTAAGGAGAAGCTCTATGTTTACGGGTCGGTCTATGTTCCTACCCCCACCTTAGTCTTGAGCTCTGGGTAGAACCAGATCCTGGATCCAGGAGGTCTGAATGAGTTCTGTCTGCAGGGTAGCTGGACTCTCCTTAGAGATAGGGTGAGAAGTTCAGTTCTCCAGGAGAGACTCGGAGTAGAACTGCTGCTCCACATCCAGAGGAGACAGCTGAGGAGGTTCATCTGGTAAGGATGAACCCTGGACGCCGCCATAGGGAGATGTCCTGGACATGTCCAACTTGGTGGAAGACCCTGGACACCCTGGAGAGACAACGTCTGTCAGGTGGTCTGGGTATCATTGGGAACTAGTTATTAATTTTACAAATCTTTAATATTTTGTGTGAACATGATCATTATTGGCCATCTGGCAACGCGTCTAGTTTTATTTGAAGGAATGCAGTTTCCTCTACCATTATCCAAGGAGGGCGCCCCTCCCCGTCAACACAACCGATTGCCCTGCTTATCAAAATCCCCCCTCCCCCTGGTTCATGAGATATTTGGCTAACAGGCGAAGATGTTAAAGGCGTCCTCTCCTGTGTGTGCAGAGGTCCAGAGCCACGTCTACGGTGGTAAATCCAACGGTCAGCCGTGCGCCTTCCCGTTTGTCTTCATGGGGAAGACGTACTACTCCTGCACGTCGGACGGCCGCAGCGACGGACAGCTTTGGTGCTCGACGACCTCTGACTACGAGCGGGACCAGCAGTACTCCTTCTGCACGGAAAAATCTGGTGAGGCTCCGGAGCGGGTCGTCAGATTTTGCCACGTGTCACAGAACGGAAGCTAACGCTAACCGCCTCCTTTCTGTTAACATCGCAGCCACCGTGGTGACCCGAGGTGGAAACTCCAACGGCGCCCTCTGCCACTTCCCCTTCCTCTACAGCGGTCAGAACTACACCGAGTGCACCGCCGACGGGCGCCGGGACAGCATGAGGTGGTGCGGTACCACCTACAACTACGACGCAGACCAACGCTATGGGTTCTGTCCAATGGCTGGTAAGTGTGCGCTTTGTTTGATTGGTGCTCAAGGTCAAAGGTCAACCTTTAATTTGACTTGGTTTAACACAACCTGTTAATCACCACAAAGATACTCTTGATCAGAATCTGTCTTCCAAAGATCTGAACCACCTTAAAGTCAGCGCAGAACAAACCCTCTGAAAAACGACATGTTTATCTCATCTTGTTCTCACAGATTACGATAATCTGGTTCACTTTAATCATGGATTAAATGAGCTGAGAGCGATACGGGAGAATGACCCCATCAGTGTGTCCACGGACTGGACTCTGCTCCCAACTGAAGGGGGTTCTCTGTGTGAGCAGGTCCAGGGTAGCTGAAGAAAACAGCGCTGAGTGACAGCTGAAATGTACTTAAAGGAGAACTAAATGCCCTGTGAGCTTTAACTCCGCCCCCAAAGCAAATTCAAAAATCTCCCTCAAAATGGGCGTGTTGAGAGACAAGGGAGGAGGAGGTGTTTTTTTTTTTGCTGCCTTCACGCCTCCTCCAGCAAACAACCTAAAACAAACTAAAACTTTAGCCAACAACATAAACCAAGCAACAAGAATAAACATCTAAAAGTAGCTGGACTGTAGCTAAAACTAGCAAAAGGGTAGCTCAACAATAAAGCTAGCAGAGCAGTAACTAGGTGATTAAATATACTGTATTTTCCGGAATATAGGTTGCGGCTTTTTATCATTTTTGCATGCCCTGCGACCTATATTCAGGTGCGACCTATTTATGGCTTTTTATAAAATAAGCTGATTTGTAATCATTTATTAACAAAAAGTAAACTGAGACACACTCTTACAATAATGTCAGCTAACAAATATATTTTTTAGGTGTTTATCTTGCTAAAATTATTAATTTATTAAAGAAAAGTTCAGCTCAGACACATATTTGCTATAATTTTTTATCAAACAATTAATTGTTTTTAAGTGTTAATCTTCTTAAAAGCCTTGCTGTGCGCTCCTGTGGCAGACATTTGAAGCAGAGCTAAACACGGTCCACATTTTGACATAGGTGCGACCTAGATTCAGGTGCGACCTATATTCCAGAAAATACGGTAGCTGGCTTGTAAAGGTTCTCAAATGGTGGTCCGTGGTCTAGATCCATCAGGGAACAGTTTGAGTGGACCAGAGCTCACACAGAACCCCATCTTGTTTATTCTCAGTTGTTTGTTCTTCCATTATTTAGCCCACGAAGAGGTCTGCACCACCACCGAGGGAGTGATGTACCGTGTCGGGGACAAGTGGAACAAACGCCACGCCCTGGGTCACATGCTGGAGTGCACGTGTGAAGGGAACGGCCGTGGGGAGTGGAACTGTGTTCCTCACGCAGCTCAGCGAGGTCAGAGAACCGACTTTACGTAAACCTAGAAAAAGAAAATTAAAAACGTTGCATTAGGCATTAAAACATGAACGCCTCCGTTGATCCAGATCGATGCGTTGTTGACGGCTTGTACTACGACGTCAACCAAGAGTTCTCCAAGCGCCACACTGAGGGACACATGATGAACTGTACCTGCTTTGGAGAGGGCCGCGGACGCTGGAAGTGTGACCCGATCGGTGCGTTTGTAGCTCTTTTTAATTTTTTTTCTCGGTGAAGAAACCTTAAACTCCACCAGCTCAGCTTTGTTTCCACGTGTTTCCTGAAACAGATCAGTGCCAGGAGCCTCAGAACAGGGCCTTCTACCAGATCGGAGAGCAGTGGGACAAAGTTTACAACGGGATCCACTATCGATGCTACTGCTATGGCAACGGGAACGGGGAAATGAGATGTGAACCCACGCAGACCTTCCCAGGTAAAGGAAGACGTTCGACTTCTGAGGTGTCGGTTGTGAAATATTGGGTGATGTGTCAGAATTAAAAGTTTTCGGAATAAATTTATGGCAGCAGTCGTTGGGTACGAGGCGAGGCACACCTGGGTCACAGATTCATCACATGGACACGTAAAGGCAACACCAGGGGTCTATTTATGGGAACCAAACATGCATGTTTTGGTATCTGGGGAGAACATGCAAACTAGGGGTGCAGGAAAAAAAATTGATTTTTTAAAAGAATCTAGATTCTTAGTCCTAGCGATTCAGAATCGATTCTAAAAGCCCCTAAATCGTTTTTTTTTTCTTCATTTTACATTAAAACCCAAAAGATAAAGAAAATAAAACTACAGTATATCTCATAGTATATGAAAGAATACATAAAATGAAAGGTGGCAGAAAGAAGAAATCTTATTTAAATGCCACTTTTTTCAAAAGCAAAACAAGTTCAAACAATCAATTCAAACAATAATCTTCTATAAGTAACAAAGCAAAAAGCTAACCTAATACTGGTTATTTAAGTTACAGAATTGAATGCATTCCTGTATTATTTGTTCCTATTTTTGGTAGAAATATCAAAGGTTGCAAAAAATTTGATACAATAAGGAACCTAAAATTATTGTTTTAAATAAATGTTCTATTTGTTTACATTGTTGTTTATTCTTTTCAGCTTGTCAGTTACAAAACTGAAACTAAATTTTTGACCATATTAATAGAAAAATCGTTTCTGAATCAAAAATTGTTTATGAATCGAAAAATCGATTTTGAATCGAATCGTGACACCAAAAATCAGAATCGAATCGATTCTCCAGACACTGAGAGATTCGCACCCCTAATGCAAACCCTACCTAGAAAGGCCAGGACGTGTATCTTTGACCCTCTCGCTGTGAGGCTGCTCGTGATAGTATCTCAGTGAACATTGGAGCGTGTTGCCTCATGAACGCTCTCTTAAACGTTTACGTTTTTCATGTTGATTGTGAAAAAGTTTGTGCTTGTTGAATCTGCTGTTTCCATGCCCGGCCACTAGCTGGCGATGTGGTTTTTGTATTTAATTAACACCTGCATGCTCGCAGACACGTCAGTTTCGAGAGTGAAACGGTTGCATTCAAAATGGTGAACGTACGAACGTTTGTTTGGACTGAGGATGAGGTTGAGTCGTTCCTTAACAGTAAGAAGGGTGATCAGCACAAACAGCACTCTTCTATCTGCCGTTGCTGCTTCTGTTCTTCTACTCAAGCAGAAAAACTGTTGACCCCAGGCGGTCCCGCATGCGAGTCCTCACCGATGTCGGGCGTTCCCAAAAACCTCCACTCTGAGACTTGGATTCAAAAAGCTTCAGTTTCAGAGAAATCCTCCGCTGTTCTCGTGCACATGAACAGTTGAAACATAAACACGATGGACTCGGATCATCTTGTAAACGGTTTTAGTTAATGGCTCAGAATTGAAAGAAAATAGTTGAATTTTCCTTTGCAGTCTCACTTTGTGTTTGCGACAAGAAAACTTCAGCAAAGCTGAAAATCACGGGTTATTTTAGTGTGCACGGCTTGCAGAACTGTACAGTATTTGTGGTCGTGCACGTTTGGTGTCCACCTCTTCACACGCCTCAGCCACATTTGTGATTGAATCTATCGGAGCACACTTTAGAAACACAACAGGCAGATCTGGACTAGTAGTTATTTATCATCTGCGTCGTTTCTAGGCCTGGACGTCCAGCGCTGCAGCTCCGACGCAGGTGTCAAAAATACGTCTATAGATTTTACAGAAACTAAACTGAGATGGGGTTGAGACTAGGGATGCATGGAATTGGATTTTTGGCCAATATCCGATATATTAAAACTTATTTGGCCAATACCCGATACCGATATTTTTTATACATTTTGTCAGAACATATCTCTTATTTAGGCTTATTTGCTACAAAAAGTGTGTAGCAGCCGTAAGAGCTGGTGACTTATTCAGTAACAGTTATATGATATGCATAGCACTTTGACTTATATTAAATGAAAAGTGTTAAATGTTATTTATTAGCATCAGTCCCTTGCGATGCTGTCTCACTTTATGGAGGCTTGTTCCAGGTTCCTAGCTGCAGTGTGGATCCTCTGCACTCCTGTGCATGAAGGACAGACTTTTTCAAAGTTTTTGTCTATCCATTGTGCCGTAAGATTAATCATGCTAACGGGGCTAACACGACGTCCACATGTCTGTGGTAAAACTCACCCAATTGCTATCGGCTATTAGCTTCTCAATGACGTCAGAAACGACAGCTTGTAACTCGGGTAAGGCTAAAATATCTCTGACTGGGGACGATGTAGCAAAGCTCAACGTAGTCCAAAAATCTTCGGAATCCGACATCCTCAATGAAAAAAAAAAACTTTCACACCGCCGACATTTTGGCTTCTTCCTCTCCGCCATGATCAGATCAGATCACGTTGTGCTGCCACTGCAGGTGTTATTGTCACTGGGTTGTCCTACAAAAACAACACCTTTTTATATCGGTGAGTTATTTTGATGGAATGTCCGATATTTTTAACTTTAACGCTAATATTGGCCGATACCGATACCATGTTGATAATATCATGCATTCCTATTTGAGATGCCCACAGCTGTGTTCATTTTAAAGAAAGTTGCTAACACTTTTTAAAACATGTTTAAAACTCAAGCCACCAGACGGTTTTTTTGTTGTTTGTTTATTTATTTGATAGGGACAGACACACATCGACATAGACAAACTGAGTAAAACAGCAGTCCCATGTTTGCATCATAGTGCAATAGCAACAGCTAATTCGCAGCACTTGTCCCTAGATGGGCTTTAAAAAATAATAATAATAAAAATTGAAGTGGTAATCATTTAAACTAGCACAACATAATGAATACAAAACAGAGAAATGTAATATGTAAAAAATGGGTACAGTTCTGTTTTTGACATAACCAGAGTTTTGTTTGCTTTTTTTTTTTACAAGGTATTTTTATTGTTTTGATTATACAGAACAACAAACAAACAGAACAGCAAGTCCACACGTCCTCCCATGATACAGGGGTTTCATATTCTTCAAACTATATCTCTTATAGCAGTCTTACTTAACCCAGTTCCACCACAGGGTGGTTTTTAAAGGATTACTAAAAGGACAAGCATAGACATCAGAAAAGTTAGAAAAAAGTAAAGAAAGAAGGAGGGAAAAGGGCAGAGATGAGGTCAAATTAATTCTATTCCAAGGAGTTTGCATCAAATATTTTTTCATAGTATTCCAAGAAAGGTTGCCATATCTTCTGAAACTTTTCAGCTGGATTTTGGACTGTACAGTACTTATTGCTTCAAGCTGGAGGAATGACATAGTGTCGCGTACCCAGCGTGAATGTTTTGGGGGTGCTGGGCTTTTCCAATTACTAAGAATTAGCCGGCGTGCTAATAATGTAGAAAATGCTATCAGCTGGGATTGGCTTTTTGAAATCCTTTTAGTATGTACTACCCCAAATATAGAGGTGATAGGGTCTGGATCAATTTTCTCTTTACAAATATATGTAAATGTATTGAAGATCTCTGACCAAAATGTGCCTAATTTAGGACATGACCAAAACATGTGGGCCAAAGTGGCTGGCGCTTGGTGACAACGAATACAGTTTGGATCGACAGTAGAATACATTTTAGCCAGTTTTGTCCTAGAGAGGTGCAGGCGATTGAAAACCTTAAATTGTTTGCTTTTTAAACATATTGAAACCGGTTGTGAATTTTATAATAGCAGGAAGAGAGTTCCAAACTGTAGATCCTCTCACCGACAGAGAACCTTGTGCAAAAGTGGTTCTTCTAAAAATTTCCATTCAAAGCCGCTCTGGTAGGTCTGCTATTGCCGTGCAGTCTCTGTATGCAATCACTTAATGGTGTAGGTGCAAATCAATTTAAACACTTAAAAATCAATTTTAAAACATTGTACTTCATAAAATTCGTAAAATCCAGAATGTTATATTTACTCAAAATATGACAATGATGGAATCTAGTTGGCTTTTGATATAAAACCTTTAAGGTTCGATTATAGAGACTTGCTAAAGGTGAGCCTCTTCAACTCACCCCAGAAAACTGAACAGTCACGCAACATTTTGGGACTTCCTGGTGAATGTTGTTAACTAGACACCAGCTCAAGCAACTCCTCCACCCTGCAGCTGTAGTGCATATAAGAGTTGGTGGGTGTACAATGCAGTGCATGTGGTACTCCTGTTTGTTGTTTTCAATCGTTTGAGAAGTCACTGCGCTTTGTCCTACCTGTCCCTGAATCCTGCGAACAGTTCCTTTAAGCTCTTGTCCTGGTTTGAGTAAACTACCGGTAGTTGAACTGTAAACAAGTCAACACAAGCTGTAAGCTTTAAACTGCTGTGCTGACTGTTTGGAAGTCGTTCAGACCATTATAAACTATATTTACTGTCATTTGATGAACTCGTTCAACTGTTTTTATGTAACTGACCTCTGAACTCTCAGACTCCACAAACTTCACGTTGAGGGGTCTGAACTTTGAATTCTTTAAAGTGAAGAGTTTCTCCTCTTCGGTTTGTAGTTTGGGAGTTTTCTTCCTCCCTTTCTCAGTGAAATGCAGCTGATTTTTAAAATTTATTAATAATAATAATAATAATAAACTTTATTTGTATAGCACCTTCCTACAATGCCTTGCATTGACCAAGGTGCTTAACAGGATAAAAAGATGAATAAACTGGAACAATAAATCAATGAAAATAGAATAGGAAACAACAGCAATAAAAGAAGGCAATGGAAATAAAAAAATGCTACATACTAAAATAACACTAAAGTAACACAAGTAATAAAAGTTACACACTGAAAGCTTTTTTGAACAAGTGGAAATAAAAAGGCAATGGGAATAAAAAATGAGTAATAAAAGTTAAAATTTATTCATTTATTTTGATGCTCAGCTATCAAACGTGCGCGTCTCCGAGCGTACAGGACCTTCAGTTTGTCTGCTTTTAAGGGGAAAAGGATAAAGTGATGAACGGAACGATTGTGGGTAAACAGGCTCCGGTCACTTCCTGCCTCTGTTTGGATAAAAAGTTGCCTAATTTGGCTCTTTGGACCGAGTCGTAGATCAAACGATGCCCTGAAGCGTTTACAGCGGTGACGTTTATCTCCTGATCAGTCCAAACAGAGGACAGAGTGTACTGAGTGGACTGTGAGGCAACTGAGGCCAGTTCAATGTGATGAATCTAACACCAATGTGTGTTTTTAGACTGTAAGGTGTTGAGCTGCTTCTGCACCATCTGATGGTTTGATTTGGCCCCAAAATGTTGGCCCTCGGTTGTTAGATCCATCAGAAAGTTGCCAGCTCTCACCCACTTGCCCAGCATTTACCACCGTCTTGTCTCTTTGCAAACACAACGTTTGGTTTTATGATGTTCCTGACGCTTGAACTCCTCAGGCGGCTCCAGACCGGTCCAGGTGATCATCACCGAGGCGGGGAAACAGCCCGACTCCCACCCCATCCAGTGGAACCCTCCGTCATCCACCCACGTTACGCAGTACATCCTCAAATGGAGACTTGTGAGTCACACTCTTGGTCCTCAGTCCTTCATGAATGAACTCTTTGAGTGAATTTCTTTTCCCTAAAACTTGACTTTAAACGGTGGAAGTTTTGAACGATGCCACGAGTTTTTGCTGATTTTGCTCAGTTTGAGCAAACAGTGATTAGGAGGAACACAAACACAAAACCACTGCTGCTCTAGATGAGTTCAAGATAAATATTTGCTTCTTCGAAGTCGTTTTCTGCTCTTCAATCAACTTTTTTCATTCATTTAACCTTTTATTTATACAGGTTAGTCTCATTGAGCTTTTGAAGGCTTTAAATAAGTCAAAGTTTCAATAAAAGGGCTAAAGAAAGTTTTCTCAAGCAAAAGGCTTTAATTCCAGTTCCGTAAACCTTCCATGAATGTAAGAAAATGTGCACAGGTAGAGAAAAATCACCTTTTGACTGATATTAGGATGAACTCAGATGCCGACTGTTGCACTGTCTTAGTGCTCCTGGATCTTTCTGCTGCGTTTGATACAGTTGATCACGATATTCTGTTGAGCCGACTAAATTATTGGTTAGGCGTTAGAGACATTGCTCTGAGGTGGTTCAACTCTTATCTTCATGACAGAACATTTTCTGTAATTTCTGGCAATAATTCCTGCAGTTCAGCAGCTTCTCTCACCTGTGGTGTTCCCCAAGGTTCTATTCTTGGGCTACTATTATTTTCCATTTACATGTTACCACTTGGTCAGGTTGTTCATAAATTCAATGTCTCTTCAGTTCACGCAGACGATTCACAGATTTATTTGACTCTTAACCCATCAGACCTCTCCACTCTCAATAAACTTACCCTCTGTCTTGCAGACACCTGGATGTCTGATAATTATCTTTCACTCAACAATGATAAAACTGAGGTGATGGTTTGGATCCAAGACCAAAAGGGATTTAGTAGTTCAGTCCCGTTCTCAAATTAGGAACATTGCCAAAATCAGAGCATTTATCTCTTTAACTGATGCAGAAATGTCTCCTGCCATCTTGATTATTGTAATTCTTTATTTTGTGGTCTGCCCCAAAGTTCTCTTTATCATCTTCAACTAATACAAAACACTGCAGCTAGAGTTCTCACAAGATCCCACAAACATCAACACATCACTCCTGGTCTGTCCTCATTGCATTGGCTCCCTGTGGTTTTTAGAATTGACTTTAACATTTTGTTTGTTTTTTTAATCCCTGAATGGTCTTGCACCATCATATCTATCTGAACTTCTTACCTCCTATATTCCTTCTTGCAATCTCAGATCCTTAAATCTGTTATGACTTTCCACTCCCAGAGCTCGACTGGTGACAGTAGGAGAGAGGGCTTTTATGGTCAGGGCTCCTAATTTGTAGAATGTTCTTCCTCTAGATAATAGACAGGCCTCTTCATTGTCTTCTTTTAAATCAAATAGGTTAAAACTTACCGGTACTTGTATAATGAGGCTTTTAATATCTGAATTTCTTCATATTTTTATTTTCATGTTGTCTTATATTGTTGTGCATTTTAATTGATTTGGTATACTTTTTGTGTTTCTGGTGTCATTTCTTTGGTGTTGTTTTAACTGATTAATGTGAAGCACTTAGTAACATTTGTTTAAAAAGTGCTATACAAATAAATAATAATAATAATAATAATAATTATTATTATTATTATAATTATTGTTATTATTTATTTGATTTTTATTTATTTTATTGAAAATGTACCAACCAGTCTGGGTCCAGTTCAGACTTTATTTGGGTCTGGACCTGGACCACAGTCCGCCTTTTGAAGAAAAGCTGTGCCACTTTACATTATTCACCGTAAATGTTACAAAACATCTACAGGTAAAATGAAAAATTATTGTCTTGTTGTAATTTACCAACCGATCTGGATCCAGACAAGTATTAATTTGGTTCCTCCTAATATCTTTATTTTTTTATTTTCTTAGAATTTATAATTGCATTTAAGCAAAACAACCTTGTTAAATAGTTTAATTACTAACTGTCATGGAGCGCTTCGTTACTAAACGATCCCGCCGAGTCACCGTTTGCAGATTTGCTTCAGTTTAAACAACCTTGTGAGAATTCAGCTCGTCCTGTTTCTGTTTTTGTAGAAAAACAGCCGCTCTCCTTGGAGGGAGGTCACCATGGCCGGCCACCTCAACTCCTACACCATCAGTGGTCTTCGCCCCGGGGTCACCTACGAGGGTCAGCTCATCAGCATTCTGGGCTTCGGACGCCGCGAGGTCACGCGCTTCGACTTCACCACCGCCCACGGCACCTGTAAGAAAGTTACTCTTCTTTTAAAGCTACAGATTTTGAGAATCAATCATTAAAAAAGATCGCTGAATACTTTTTTGTTTTAAAGTGGAGACGTGGGAAGGAGAGACAACTGCACCTCCACCACTCGTGGACATGTTCGAGTCGGTGACAGAAATCACCTCGAACAGCTTCGTCGTGTCGTGGAATTCAGCTTCTTCGACCATCACCGGCTTCAGACTGGAGTACGAGCTTATTGAGGACGGGGCGAAGCAGAATGTCCTGGGTGAGATCCTGAACCACGAGAGTCCTGAACCACACTTTTACTCAGGCTTAGACGTATCAGATCATAGGCTTCCTTTGGGTTAGGGGTGAATCGTTGGGTTTCTGGAAGTCTTGTTTATGATTGACTGTGAAATGGATTAAGGGTCTTGTTCTCAGTAATGAAAGAACGGGACGACTTCCATTTCAGTGTGCGGCTGTATTTAATAATAATAATAATAATAATAATAATAATGAATTCCATTTATAATGCACTTTTCATTAATAAAAATCTCAAAGTGCTAAAGTATATTTAGGCATAGATGAGGTCCTTATCAAAAATTGGGTTGCCATGTCAAAATCCAAGATGGCTACCACCATACTGTATATAGATTTAAAGGTCCACTGACATAATCTTACAAATTTGCATGGAATGATAGAAGATATATATGTATTGTATCATTCAACTATGTTCGTTTTTGCAAACAAAATGATAAATTAATGAAAATTCCTTTCAAACTGAATTTAAAATTAAAAAACGCTTTTCTCTCTGAAAAATCCGACTACAAGCGAATGCAACATTTGTGACGTTGCGAGGAGAAGTCTTTAGAACGCCCCATATAAATATTCATGGCGAACAAGAAATAAAACAACAAAATTACAAGAAATAAAACAACAAAATTATCAATCTAAGTTAAGATTTGAGCTATTTGTCTTTAGCTTTGGAAGCAGGAAGTTAGATGAGCAGAAACAGCAGGTTCTAATTTAGGTCTGCACCGTATGTATTTGACTCTTACCTGTTCAGGAAGCAGGGAGCTCAGTCCGAGGGGGGGCAGCTTTATTTATTCCATTTTTGACGAAGGTCTTACATCTTTTGGGAAAGTGAAAAGGCTCACTTGTTCACTGATGATATTAGAACACCCAAATGCAACATAACCGGCATTTTTCAAGTTATACAAAAAAAAAAAAGGCGATCTGGATGAGAATGAATATGCGTTAATGGCAGACGCAGACTGACGGTCCTGCTCCCTACGTCACAAATGTTGCATTCGCTTGTAGTCGGCTTTTTCAGAGAGAAAAGCGGTTTTTAATTTTAAACTCAGTTTGAAAGGAATTTTCATTAATTTGTCATTTTGTTTGCAAAAACGAACATAGTTGAATGATAAAATATATATACTGTATATATCTTCTATCATTTCATGCAAATTTGTAAGATGATGTCAGTGGACCTTTAAATGTGCGTAGACCGGCCACCCTGATCATTTGAGAAAACTTTGCTTACCGGTACTAGTTTTTATATTGCTTAAAATTATAGTTTCCTCAAATGAGTGGGGTGGCCAAATATTAATCTATGGGGGCCAAGGCCACCATTGGCCACCCTTTGGCTCCATTATTGTGCCTGTGGGTTAGGCAGGGGCGCAGATAGGATTTTTGAACTGGGGGGGACCAAGTTTTCAGCAAATGATTTCCATCCAAGTAATTTTTAGTAATTTGATTAGTTACTTTCATAATAGCGTTTGAGTGAATAATTTGTAATAAAATGGCATTATAGAATTATTTGAAATTAAGGAAGAACAATGAACATTGTTAAACATCTTCCAAGTCAACACTAACCATACATTGTTAAACTGTAATTTGTAAGGAATATGACTGATCCACCAAAACTTCCCTCTAATACATTTTATTGCAACATTTCAACATTGTGTGAACTCAGAAGTGTAAAGAACATATTTACATAAATATCTGAATACTGTCAATTAAACTCACATTTAAAATGAACAGTAACATCCTTTCTACTTTTTATTTACTTCCTAGAAGCAGACTCAATGAAGGACCCAAAAACATCTCTCCTCTTTGCATTACCCTGAACATATTGCTGAGCAATGTCCTTTCTGTCTAGTCTGTCAAGCCTCTGTTGGTGAATATGGCACACAGCAATGCCATTAAGAGAGACGGAGATGGGTTAAGTATTAGGTTTTTTTTACTGTCACCTGAGCTCAGTCAGTTAGCTTTAAAAAGTCAAGAAAATATCCTGATGGATGGATGATTAAAAACAGCACAATAATAGATTTATTAATGTCATCACTGAATTTAAGTTAATAGCTAACCCAAGGTAGCTAGCTGATGGATCACCTGGTCTAGCTAGCTAACTGCACGAACTTTCGGTAGGAAAAAACATCATTGGGGAAAATTTTAACTTATTTTCTGGTTCTGTGAAGATTGAAGAATAAAGTTTACCAAAAGCTGGACATCAGAGGAGTCTCTTCCAACTGAAGCCTGGCTGCACTTGTTTCAACTCGTTGTTTATTATGCTGCTGCAGAAGGAGGCAGCTCAACGCAGCGCGACGCTTGCAGCCTGTGTGTGTGTGTGTGTGTGTGTTTTTGCTACGTAGTTGGGACAAATTGCCCGGTGCAGGTGCACACAGCCCAGTGTTGAGAATCCATTGTTCCTTATGGGGACAAAAAGCCCTGTCTGTCCCCGTTTGGAAAACTACTGTTGGTGGGTCAGGTTGTAGAAATGACTGGTAAATGAATGGAAGTCAATGTGAAGTCCCCATTAGAATAAAGGAACAAACCCATGTGTGTGTGTGCGCGCGCTGCACATCGCTCTGCGCTGTGTGTCACATAGAAAAAGGAAGGGAGGGGGGAGTTAGCTGTCCGCTGCAGCTCCTCTGTTGGAGAATCAGCGAACTAACAGAAGTTCATCATCAGTTTTGATCGGAGATGTTTCTCGTCAGGGAAAGAGGAAGGGACTGATTAACTGATTAGGGTCACTAAATCTGAGGGGGACATGTCCCCCCCATCCCCCCTACTAACTGTGCCCATGGGGTTAGGGTTCCTCCACTTGCCCCCAAAAATAAATAAAAACACCCCATGTCCTTCTCCACAGTGTAACTTCTACCCACTTGAATATCTTGAACCAAAAACATTTAGGTTTGTTTCAATCTCTACAATTCCAGCCCAGAAAAACACTCGTCTCCAGAACTACCAACATTCACTACTCTAATCCTTCAGCGATGGATTAGTGTAGTGAACAAGTATCTCTTGTTCACTACTCTAGTGGTACATTCAGACCAAACAGCATTTCACCTTCCAAAAAGCTTGTCACGCACGCAAGTGGACGCACTTGGTGTCCAGACCTACTTGGACCAGAACGCCAGAACGCGAAACTGCTGCGGGGTGTGTGGGAGGAGCTTACCGGTATACCGAGTCCTCACTGCACTCCGCCAGGCGAGGAGCTTTTTATTTCTGTCTCTGTGGAGCAGACTTGACTGGTCGTGAAGGACTTGTCGCGAACACACAGCTACAATGAGTTTCTCTTCCATAGTACACGACCTCGCGGGTCTTTTCTGTGTCCCACAAACAATACGTCACATAGTTGCGCAATACCCCCGCCCCCTCGTTTCCGCGTCACATAGGGACTCTCCCCCTCTCTTCTCCCCCTCTCTTCTCCCCCCGACTCTCCCTGATTGGTTGACACACCAACCAATCAGGTAGAGTTGAGCGGCGTTTGAAAGTTTGAACGGCGAAATCTTCAGCATGGTGAATGCGTGGTTTGGAGGCTGAAGCCGGTTCACGTGCACGGAAAACGCTTTCCAGCACGCTCAACACGCACGCGACTTGACGCCCGACGCCAAGACGCGGCTGGAAGCGCGTCCCCCATTGACTTTGCATGTAAACTGGACGCTCCTGCTGTTGAAACGCTGTTAGGTCTGAATGCACCATAATCCTTCAGCGATGGAGGACTCCGGTGTAGCTCTTGTTCAGTGTGAAAACACCACAGAACTTTTGTTGTTCTGTGTTTCTGCAGATGTTCCTCGCACCACGACCTCCTTCACCATCAGTGATCTCCTGCCCGGACGCAGATATAACGTCAGCGTGTACGAGTTGCCCGAGGAGGGAACACCAAACCTCATCCTGACCACCTCCCAGACTACAGGTGGAAAAACACTCCTCTACGTCACATTAAACCCTAAAGCAAACTTCTCCTCATCCTCCTCCTCATCCTGACTTCCTTCTACCAGCTCCTGATTCACCCACTCTGCATGCTGTGGATGACATCCAGGAGACCTCCATTCGGATCAGCTGGACCAGACCTCAGGCTCCGATTACTGGTAACAACCGACTTCCTGTATTTGTGCATTGTTTTTAGGTTCAGATGTGTCCAAACTAAATGTTTGTGGCCGCAGGTTACCGCGTGGTTTACGTGCCGTCAGAAGAAGGCAGCAGCACCGAGCTCATCCTGCCCGACTCGGAGACTTCAGTGACCCTGGTGGACCTCCACCCCGGTCTCCTCTACAACGTCAGCATCTACGCCGTGGAGGAGAACCTGGAGAGCGAGCCCATCTCTGTGCAGGTCAACACGGCCGGCTCTCCAAGACAAGGTGCGCAGATTTAAACAAACGGTGCAGTTTCATGTTCTCCCCCTTCGTGTTTGTAAAACTCTTTAACCCCCGACCCGGAGCGAAGAGGGGACCTGGAAATGCCCTCTGTTGGTCCGGTTCATCAGCGTACTGCTCGTTAACTATCTGTCATATTTATTTTCTTCCTGCAGTGACTCCAGCAAAACAACAACCAAAAGTTTCATTAGGGGCAAAAATAACGACAAAAAAGGCAAATTTATTATCACACACTAAAACAGGCTTTACTTGTACCAACAACAAATGCTGTGTTTAATGCTTTAAAGAGGCACTCAACTCACTGTGAAATGGTAGCCCCGCCCCCAGACCAGATTCAAACTCCTCATGAAAATGGGAGTGTCGAGAGACAAGGAGGGGAGGAGGTGGGTGGTTGTGCTGCGTTCACGCCCCCTCTAGCAACAAACTAAAACAAACTAAAACTCTAGCAAACAACTTACAGCAAGCAACAACAAAGAATAAATATGTAGATGTATTTATCTATTCTCACCCGATCTATCCAAAACAAAAGGCCTAAAAAAAAAAAAAATACCACAAGGTATTCCGTGACCAGGGTTCGAACCTGGATCTCTCGGATCCCAAACCTGCACTTCCACCACAGCCCCAACTTGGCATACATGCTTCGCTCGTCCATTGCACCATAAGAAAACGAATACAACCAAATAGTTTCGATGACATAAAAAGTATTCTTAACATAAATAAGTTAAAATCTACAAATAACTAGTGCCATTCCAAAAACTATGATATGCGTTGTTGCAGTACTTTTCCGGAGTGCAATGTACCACTTCCATATAAGGTATGAACTGCAGCGCGGACCTTCCATCTCTGCAGGGGATTGGCTCTGCTTGAACCACTTTTGTGACGTCAGAGTGAACAGTCCTTGACCAATAAGAAAATTAAGCTGCAATTCCTCTGTTCAACCCATAGGGCTACCGTAAACACGTTTTTAGACTAAATATTGCCGATTTAAACTAATACGCACAAATATATGAAAATTAACACAGACATAGTGCTATACAACATTCTGGACACATTATAGGGAGTTGATCAGCTAAAAAAAGTTAATTTTGAATTTAGCCCCTCTTTAAGGATTCCTATTGTAAATGACCGTAAATGTGATAAATGTGCACAGATTAAAAAAATTAAAACATTTTACTGAAGCTTAATAACCAATCTGGGTCCAAAGTAAAGCTTCATTTGAGTCAACCATTGAAGAACCCTTTCTGTAAAGGCTAGACGAGCGTAGGTCAAAAGTCAAACTGTAAACAAAAAAAGTTTTCATTAAAAAAAAGGGAAATATTCTGGGTCCAGATCTGGACTGTTGCCCACCATTTAAAGACCCCCCCCCAACCCCCTACACAAGATCTGAGGTTAATAAAACCACAAAAAGACCAAAAGTTTGATTCTTGGTGGTTAATTTTTGACCTTTCCGCAGAGGAGGTCCCGTCCCCAACAGACCTGCAGTTCTACGAAGTCACAGATGTCAAGATCACCATCACGTGGACCGGCCCACCCACCGAGGTCACCGGTTACAGGGTGGTCTTCTCCCCCATCGGTCAGGATGGCACCGAGCTCCGTCCTCTGCAGCTTCCCGTCTCGCACAACGCGTACGCCGAGCTCGCCCACCTGCAGCCCGGCGTGCTCTACCGCTTCTACATCTACGCCTTGAGAGGCGACGTGGAGAGCCGGCCGCTGGTCGGGGAGAAGTCTACCAGTGAGTGGCGCCGTTCACGACACAACACAACAACCTGAGATGTTCTTCTTACGTGTGTCGGGTCATTTTATCCCCCCTGCAGAGCCCGATGCTCCTACAGACGTGCGCATCACTGACGTTGGACCCGACAGTGCGTTGGTCCTCTGGGAGTCTCCTCGGGCCGTCGTTACTGGTTTTCGCCTTTTCCTGAGCGTCGAGGGCTCCAGCCCCATCGAGAAGAGGATCCCTGGGGGAACCGCCCGGTACCCCTTGAAGAACTTGCGCCCTGACACGCAGTACACTGCCACCCTGCACTCGGAGCAGGACAACGTGCTCAGCGAGGGCTTCACCTCGTATTTCACCACCGGTCAGCACGAACACGGAGAACTCCTCTAACATGTTTTGAATGACTTCAGTAATGTTTATCCTCCATATTTTCAGCTCCCCAGATAGGAAACGCCCCGCCTTTCAGCACGGAGGTCACTGACACCTCCATCATTGTCACCTGGATACCTGTCCACAGGTTCGGCTACAAGGTAGATAACCAGATTTTTAAAATCCGTGGATATGATGTGCAATATGCAAAATAAACGTGCATTTATTGTCCTCTGTCATGGAGCGGAGTGGGAACTGGAACTATCCTCCGATAGGCCGTCGATCTGTGCAAGTTGTGAGCGTGATAATTTGAAAAATACGTGAGATACAAACATCCTTCTTGGTGTGTGGCAACATCTAGGCGTAAGAAAGGTGCTGCTTGTTTATGCTTTAATAATCAATTATTTACATTCTTTGAAGGAATGCATATCACCCACTGCTCAGCATACCAGCCCTCAATGGATGTGTTGGGGATGACTCTCATATACTACCATACCAAATTTTGCCTGCGTTTTAGACATATGGGTGTTTTAATGTCAGTTGGCTTTGACGGCCATTTTAATAATAATAATAATCATCATTTTATTTAAAAGCGCCTTTCAGGACACCCAAGGACACTTCACAGCAAGAAACATATCACAGAGATTGTGTAAAAACAAACAAACACAGTTGAAACATCAGCAGGAACAAATTGAAATATAAAATAAATACTGTACTTTTCGGCGTCTAAGTCACTGTTTTTTTTACTAATTTGCATGTCCTGCAGCTTATACGCCGAAGCGTCATATTTATGGATTTTTTCCCATATTTTTAGACCAATTTTTGGCTCTGATATTGCCGTTTTTCATTTTGGCAAAAAAATGGTGCAGTACCACTTTTGTCCGCTAGGGGGGCACTTCCAGAGAGTACACCGACCGTTTCTAGCTCATGTGTCCGAAAAATGCCTCCTCTGCTCGGACTGACTCTGTCGCTGCCCGGCCTCCTGCTCTGGAGCAAACCACTGTTAGCTGTGTTGTTAGCTGTGTTTTTTAGCAAGATGACTCATAAACCACACCGCAGAATTTCTTGAAACTTACAGAGCATAATTATTTGGTGGTCATTTACAACTGACTAGCTTTATGAGATGTTTGAGATAAAAAAAAACGATATTTTATTAGCGGTTAGCTACGGTAAACAGATACTGTACCTACTATTTAGATATATAGCTCACAAACCACTCGACGGATATTTTTTAGGCTTACAGAGTGTAATTATATGGGTTTAATTTACAAACTGTTGCCCTGTATAAGACATTTGAGATAAAATTCTATTTATTTATAATTTATTTTCATAGCACATGCAACCGTTTGGAAGACGTCAAACCAAAACAATTTAAATTCAGCAGATTTGACCATTTCGTGAATTGATTAAGGAACGGTTAAGCTCAGGAACCCTTGTGCTATAATGTCAGCTAAGAAATATATTTTTTCTCAGCAAATAAATAATTGTTTTTACCGTGTTAATCTTGTAAAGTCCTTCCGTGCTGGCTCGCTTCTGTGGCCGCCATTTTCAGCAGGGCAAATGAGGCGCTGTCGCGTAGCGGTGACGCATAATAGATGCGACTTATAGGACGAAGCGGCGTATTTATGGATTTTTCCAAATAATTCCCAATAATTGGACAAAGCGGCTTATACACAGAAGCGACTTTTATGCCGAAAAGTACGGTAAATAAAAAATACAAAAGAATATAAAATACATTTAGTAAAGTTGATAAGCTAGTCTAAAGAGATGTGTTTTCAGACATAATTGATTAACAAACAAACAATAGCATGGTCAGCTACCTTTCATGGCAGGGTGCTACAGTAGTCCCTCGCTACTTCGTAGTTCATTTTTCGCAGACTCGCTCTATCGCAGTTTTTCAAAATAAGATTGGACATGACACACAATTGGCTGATTTATGGATGAGCCGCACGATCGGCACGGAATTTTTTATTTAAAATAAATGATTTTAAATTATTTATCACCTCCTGCACATTTGTGCAGCCCATACTGCAGGATAAACGTCCTGCTGCAGCTGTTCTCCGTGTAGAACGGAGAAGTGGGCGTGGCCAAGTGTGCTTGCAGGTGGCAAAGAGCAGAGGAGGCAGGGAGCAGAAATCATGACATTTTGTGCTGCTTTAGAGTTTAGAAACATTGTTTAGAATATCGCAGTAGTGTGGGAAGGGTTTCAGGCCACGGATCCCCTGCGATAAACGAGAAACTACTGTAATTAAAATTTAAAAGCGAAAAATAAATAAATAAA
>JBBPBX010005039.1:7805-19682 GCA_038048925.1 Garcialebias charrua
GCACAAATGCATTCTCAAAAGCTGACCAATGCTTACTTTAACTTTCGATGGAACACAGCGTTTTGCGCACGTGTCCGAATACAGCAACAGTACAGCAAGCCGGCCATAGTTAGCATGTAGCTTTGCTAGCTCTCGAAGAAAACAGACTTTAACACCATTTACGCACAGTTTTCAACCCAAAAACGTAATGGTTAAATCTGACAACTCTGATTTTACATCAGATACAACATTACTGCGGTTAGCCAGTAGACGACAGATCTTTATCATAGGCTAAATGTCTATAGTTTCTATCGTGTACCTTATACAGTATATTGCGCATTCCTACTAGTCAGCTGTCTTAAGTATCTCAGCGTATGTCAAGTTTTGTGATACATCACTATTCTTAAACATCAAACTCTGGAAACATCCATACATCCATTATCTTTACCCACTTCTTCCTTTTTGGGCCTCGGGGTGGGAAGTCATGGTGCCCATGTCCAGCCATCACTGTTTAGATAGATAGATAGTTTTATTTGTCCCCGTAGGGAAATTAGTTTGCAACATTGTCAGCAGGCATTTACATAAAGGACATACTTATACAAGCATGACATTAACATCCATCATTACAGCAAAGACATTTGTGCTCAGTAAGTCATGATACCTTAGTATTATTTATCGATTTACTGTAATTGCTTGTGGTATGAAAGAAAATTTTATTCTTTGTTTCTTTTGTTTAAGAGGCAGGGGACACCCTGTGCAGGTCTCCAGTCCATCACAGGGACACATAGAGACAAATTAGACAAACAACCATTCACTCTCTCACACCTAGGGACAATTTCACCAGTCAGCCTAACAAACATGGTTTTGGTCTGTGGGAGGAAACCGGAGTACCCGGAGAAAACCCACGCATACACAAAGAGAACATGCCAACTCCACCCAGAAAGGTCCTGGGCCGGAATTTGAACTGGCGACTTTCTTGTTGAGAGGCAACAGCTCTACCAACTGAGCCACCATGTTGCCCTATAAACAAATGCATTTAATTAAATATTAGTTGTAGTCTTGCCTTCTTCCAACATGGCGCTAAAGTTTTGTACACGTCCAGATGACATTGTTCGACGTAGCCTATAACCGGAGGCTTCCTTTCAGCTTTGCATACCAAGTTGTACCCTAAGGAGGACTCATTTAAAATTTTAGATCATTGTTGAGAGAAATTGATTAATTGATTTTTAGCTTGACTCCCGTTCTATTGTACGCCTGTTGACAGTATTATGTTCTAGTCGCCGTTCGTCCATCAACTTTCTTGTCCCGCTCATAAGGGGGAGCGGTGGCGCAGAGGTTGGAAGATGGGCCTGTGATCAGAAAGTCGCAGGTTCAACTCCTGATGCCGACAACATCAAAATGTGGGTGGAAAAAGTGAAACACCCACACCTGCCTCCACCCTCATTCCTCACACTCTGGGCTCCTGAGCAAGGCCCTTAACCCCCAACATCTGCTCCCTAAACAGGTCTCTCTTGAAAATGAGTCCTCATGACTCAGCGAGACTACCTGTGTAATTAAAGCGTAAATGAAAAAAATTAATGAAAATGACTTCTGATCCACTCAAGATAATTTAACAAAACGTCGCATATGCTGCTATGCATCATCACTAGACAGAGTGTCACATAAGTTTTCATCACTACAATTCCAAGGTCAAGGTTACAAATCCAGGTCAAAGTTTATACGAGGTCATTGCTTGTATAATAGTTTGTAAACGAGCGTATAATGTGCTACTCTTCAGGGGTTTGATGCAACAGCCACATTACTGTAATGGTTTACCAGTCTGCTTCTTATTAATCTCGACTGTGTCTGTACAGAAGTATTCAACTCAAACATCATATTTCCCTGCCTGAGTATCTTGTCTAATATCCCAACAGAATCAATGACAAGCCTCCTTTCTATTGTACTATGGGGAACAAAGAAAGCTGTGCAGTGTGATGACTAGAAATAGATGTTTGCAAAATGGTGTAATGGTGCTTGAGCATTGGGGCATGGTTTGGGGAGCTGTTTTTGCCACATCAGTACAATGCAGCGTACACAGATGTCACATTGAGGTTGCTTGTTGCGTTGGGAGACTGCTGCATCCCTCAGG
The DNA here is from genome assembly GCA_038048925.1 of Garcialebias charrua. NCBI lineage: Eukaryota > Metazoa > Chordata > Actinopteri > Cyprinodontiformes > Rivulidae > Garcialebias > Garcialebias charrua. Next base: position 9,913 of record JBBPBX010005039.1, read on the forward strand.
TGCTTCTGAGAGCTCTCCAGGGGCCACGTTGCCCTCATTTCTCTGTCCGCTCATGAAGTATCGAGTGTTTGTGTGCGTCTTTCTTTTTTTAACTTTCTCTAGGGAGGTTTGTGCAGTCGGCGCAGTCCAAGATGAGTCTAAAACATAAAATAGAAAGTACCCTGATGCATGCTCAATAATCCAGGTAGAAAAATCTAAAAAAGCTAAGTCTGGTCCTCTGGACATTCAAAAAAAACAAAAAAAACAAAACAAAGCAAAAAATTGTAGAAACGTTTCGTCTTTCGTCCGAAAGACTTCCTCAGTCTGAGGTGCTGGGTTCAGCTCAGTCTTATAAATAGCACCCTCTCACAGTGTTACACAACCAGTTGGCTGATGACAGCCTGAAACCAGCTGCTCACATGATCAAGGAGGACCATCAGCCTAACAATGGATCGTTAGCACCCTGATGGTTGTTTGCTATTCACAGAGGGCTGAGTGATACCAGCAATCACAGCATTGTAGGAGGGGGACAGTTGAACTCGGAGGCCTCCACCCCTGTTTAATGATGGGCGGTTTCTTTTCACAAAGATGGCCTCCTTTACTCCTCTCTCAAACCATCGTTCCTCTCTATCAAGGATGTGAACATCTTCATCCCTGAAAGAGTGACCGCTGGCCTGGAGATGAGTGTAGACTGCAGAGTCCTGACCTGATGATGTTGATCTTCTGTGCTGGGCCATCCTTTTGGCCAGTGGCTGTTTAGTTTCCCCGATATAAGACTGATCACAGCCCTCCTGACACTGAACAGCATACACAATGTTACTCTGTTTTTGCCGGGGGACTGGATCTTTGGGATGAACCAGTTTTTGCCGTAATGTATTTTGAGGTTTAAAAGCCACTGGGACGTTGTGTTTAGAAAATAAACGTCTCAATGTCTCTGAAACCCCTGCAACATATGGAATGGCCACTGGTCTGGGTCTGGGTTCCTTGGGTTCCTTGGGTTCCTTGAGCCAAGGAACCCAAGAAACCCAAACAGGACTCCAGCCAGCCATCAGATGAAAAGAAGGAACCCAGACCCAGACCAGTGGCCATTCCATATGTTGCAGGGGTTTCAGAGACATTGAGACGTTTATTTTCTAAACACAACGTCCCAGTGGCTTTTAAACCTCAAAATACATTACGGCAAAAACTGGTTCATCCCAAAGATCCAGTCCCCCGGCAAAAACAGAGTAACATTGTGTATGCTGTTCAGTGTCAGGAGGGCTGTGATCAGTCTTATATCGGGGAAACTAAACAGCCACTGGCCAAAAGGATGGCCCAGCACAGAAGATCAACATCATCAGGTCAGGACTCTGCAGTCTACACTCATCTCCAGGCCAGCGGTCACTCTTTCAGGGATGAAGATGTTCACATCCTTGATAGAGAGGAACGATGGTTTGAGAGAGGAGTAAAGGAGGCCATCTTTGTGAAAAGAAACCGTCCATCATTAAACAGGGGTGGAGGCCTCCGGGTTCAACTGTCCCCCTCTTACAATGCTGTTATTGCTGGTATCACTCAGCCCTCTGTGAATAGCAAACAACCATCAGGGTGCTAACGATCCATTGTTAGGCTGATGGTCCTCCTTGATCATGTGAGCAGCTGGTTTCAGGCTGTCATCAGCCAACTGGTTGTGTAACACTGTGAGAGGGTGCTATTTATAAGACTGAGCTGAACCCAGCACCTCAGACTGAGGAAGTCTTTCGGACGAAAGACGAAACGTTTCTACAATTTTTTGCTTTGTTTTGTTTTTTTTTTTTTGTTTTTTGAATGTCCAGAGGACCAGACTTAGCTTTTTTAGATAAAATAGAAAGGTCAAAATGTGTTTCTGTCACTGCTGAACCATCAAGAAAACACCAAAGGATAGACTAAATATATTTTAATTCTACGACTTATCCATTCTTTTTGAAAGTTGATGGTGCCTGGGAAAAGACACATTAAATATTTCTTAAACAAGGAGCCTCAGTGTTAATATGTTATGTTGCCAGTCTTTGCTCTTTCAAGCAGCAACAATTTTGCACCAAAGGGCACCAGGAATGTCCTTGCCGCTGGCCAGTTTGTTAAGAGGAGCAAGAGGTCAAGTAAATCCATATAATTACAGAAAAAAAAAGACATCATTGCGCATCATGCCAATTCCACTGGGCTGGAAGTTATAATGGCTTTCCATCATCGCAGGAGCTTTGCCACAGAGCAGACGGCCCGACAAAGACGTCACCATGACAACAGTGTCGAGGGCACACTAAGAACTGATAACCTGTAACGGGGAAAAGGACGGTTCCAATTTGTTTTGGTTTATACACCTTTCATTGCCTGTCACATCGAGGAGATATCTTTTCCTTCCTACAGACTGACATTTTACTCCCGTCGTCCAAATCTAAATTTTGAGCTGTACGAACCTAACCTCAGGAGCCATCTTTATTTCCTGCAATCAAAAAGCAAAAGGTGGACGATAATGTTTCTGCTGGCATATGAGTGTGTTGGTCTGTTACTAAAATATTCTATGAACCACTGGTTGGATTTTTATTAAACTGTCGGGATGTAAAAGTGGATGTACCACTGCAACTATTTTACTTTTGGAGCCAACCCAATTCAAGATGGCTGCCACAGCCAATAGACTTACAGAACACAAAAATAGCTATAATTCGGACAGTTTAGCTGATAATGTGCTAAAATTTGGCGTCTTAGTAGCTAAGAGTTATTTTAACCATTCAATCTCACAATGTGATAAGACCACTAATATTCTCTGTTCATCTTACTTACTCAAAGAAGCCACACTCGAGGACACAAAGATTTTTTTTTTTTACTGGTTTTACTTGCAAGAGCAGACTTTCACCACATGTTACACAAATGTAGGCAGCACAACGATTCAGTGGTTAGCACTGTTGTCTCACAGCAAGAAGGTCCTGGGTTCTGGGGTCTTTCTGTGGGGAGTTTGTATGTTCTTCTCGTGCTTGCATGGGTTTTCTGCAGGTACTCCGGGTTTCTCCCACAGACCAAAACCATGCATGTTAGGCTGCCTTCATGCCCAGACCTCCCTTGCAAAAGAGATCTGTGATCTCAGTGGGATTTGCCTGGTTAAATAAAGGTTAATACAATAAATTAATGTACAGAAGTTTTACACACATAAAGTCACGAGAATCTGCCACGGGCAACGTGTAAGAATTGTTTTTATAACCTTATCAGTTCTCAGCTCAGAGGCAGACACGGATGACTTTGGCCACCCAGCTCCTCATTCAGCGCTCTCTAAGAGAGAAAATAACTCTCTGGTTACTCAAACACATGGCTCATGGGCAGTTATTCTCAGCCATAGTTTTAAAAAATCCATAAGCATTGACTAAAAATCTCCTGACAACTGCACATACGATTATTTTTAAGGTTTGACCTACCGTATTTTTCGGAGTATAGGTCACATTGTCCAATTATTACCAATACTGTAGATTGGAAAAATCCCTAGATAGTTCGCACCTATGTTTAGCTCTGCTGCAAATGTCTGCCACAGGAGCGCACAGCAAGGCTTTTAAGAAGATTAACACTTAAAAACAATTATTTGTTTGATAAAAATTATAGCAAATATGTGTCTGAGCTGAACTTTTCCTTAATAAATGAACGTAATTGTGAAATGAGCTGGATTTTAAAATTTGTTTCGCCGAAAGTGATAAAAAGCCATATATAGGTCGCACCTGAGTATAGGTCGCAGGCCATGAAAAAATGATAAAAAGGTATGACCTATATTCCGAAAAATACGGTAATTGATTACAACTGTTAACTTCGCAATAATTTCTCAACGTCAGATTACTTTAGTCTGAAGCTTTGACATGAAAGGCCGAGGCCACTCCTTTTAGGCTTTTAAAAGTTTGTCTAATGTTGCATTCATACCAGCCCTGTTTAGTCCACTACTCTAGTCCGTTTGCCTAGAAAGTCTGGTTCGTTTGGGGAGGTGTGAATGTACAGTCGAACTCTGATGCGGACCAGAAAAGGCAACTCTGGTCCGCCTAAAAGTCTAGGTTAGGTTGAAGTGAACTCTGGCGCGGTTCAAAAGCAGTATGAATGCAAGCGGACCAGAGACCGCTCCAAAAGCAGGAAGTGGACTACAGCGCAGGACATTCTGTGTAAATACAACCAAAACAAACGCAGATTTCTCATACCTAATACAGAGCCGTCTCAGCCGCCTTGTGTGAAAAACATTCTCCATTCTGCTTCATCTTGCGCTCATGCTGAGTCCATTGTTGAAAAATGTTTGTTTGGCACATGAGCCACAAACAAAAACAGAAATCCTAAAACTACTAAAATTTGATGCTATTTCGTTTTTGTTTTTATTTCCAGAAGTAAATTGTGCTCAGTGTCTTCTTCAGAGGTTTTTGTGTAGTTTCCTTCAGTAGTTATTGGTGCAGTGCCACCACCGGCGATGGGGGGAACAGGTTGGCTCCATTGACTCGGTGCAGTGTGAATGTGAACCGCACCAGCTGAAAATGTAAACAAATGTTCTGAATTTTGGTCCCCAATAGAACCGAGTCTACCGGACAATCAGGTGTGAAAACGACCTAATTAAGTATTTTTCTACTTTCGTGGTTTCTTTTTATTTCTTTGCTACAAATTAGACGTCGTGCCAGGAAGAAAAAAAAACATTTTGCTCAAGAAAGAAGTATTACCTTCTAATGGCTGTAATTTGATGCAGTTTTCTGCTGTAAACGTGTATTTTTTTTCTTCTTCTGTACATCTCTAATCCCCTCCCTTGTTGCTCCACAGCTGCTCTTTAAATAGCAGCTAATAGCTTGGCTTGATTTATAATCTGTTTGCTGCTCCTGAGAAAACAGAGCCTGACTTTACAGAAAGGGTATTTTGGGCCTCTCCTGGAAGGGTTGTGAAGCTGTGACATGATGGAAACTAGGCCTTCTCATGCTTTGGGTGAATAATGTGCAACGTGTATGAGGGATGTGGGAAACGTCTCAGTGACCCGAAGCGATGCTCACCGGGTGTCTCCGTGCGCTCCTTGTTGCAGCTGAGCTTCCAGCACAAAGTGGGGGTGCTCTACTGTAAGGCGGGCCAAAGCACGGAGGAGGAGATGTACAACAACGAGAGTGGCGGACCGGCGCTCGAGGAGTTCTTGGATCTGCTCGGTCAGAGGGTGCGGCTCAAAAGCTTCACCAAATACCGAGCTCAGCTGGACAACAAAAGTGAGTACCTAAACATCGTCAGAGGGGAAGCTCACGCACCTCTCATCCTGCTGGATGCAGCTCTTCTCTGCTTAACTCGGCCTTTACGGATCTATAATGTGTTTTTAAGCCCATGTCTTGTTAATCTGCATTTGTTTAATTAATCCACCAGACTATTTGACGTAACGACCCTCTGCAACGAGGCCATGACCTCATGCAGCTTTCTGCTCTCTTCCAGCCGACTCTACAGGAACACACTCCCTTTATACCACCTACAAGGACTACGAGCTGATGTTTCATGTGTCCACCATGCTCCCCTACACACCCAACAACCGGCAGCAGGTGAACTGTGTGCTTCATAACACCGCATCCCCACAGCAGCAGACCATTATGTTGGCCCCTGTGTGTAGTGAACCGCTGTCTAATGGATGTAAGAAGTCCCTGAGCAGCTCCCTTTTATGATGCTTCAAATACTGACTCCCCATAGTCTTTCCTAGAGTCTTTTTTTTTGTCTTGGCAATAACCTATTGGTTGAAAACATGAGCATTGCCATGGTGACGGTGGCCCATGGCAGGATTTTAATCAGTATGTCTCCATGGGACGGCCCTGCCACAGTATTAGATGAGCCTTTGTGTCTGAGTAGTTCCAACATATCAATAACTGCACTTTGTGTTGAGAAGTTCTTTGTTGATCTGCACTAAAAGCTGCAAGTAGATGTTTTTTTTTCTTCATTAGATTTAGTTTTTACTGTTAGGCATGCAATGTAGATAATAAAAAAAGAAAGTGAATAAGTACAGCTTTGTAGAGGCGCTGGCTTAGTGCAGACTGAAGAACTGCATTTTCTGTCAAAATCTAGTGAGTGCTGGAGGACTTTGCTGAAATTTTGCTGATAAAACTGAAACTGAGTCAACAAGAAAAACTAAAAAAACTAAAAGAAATGTAAATTAAAGTTAGCACAAGGATAGCTAAAATAAGGAAAGTTTAATAAAAAAATAAAAAAACTAGCTTAAAATTTAAAACTAGCAAAAAGGTAGCTAAAGTTAAAATGCTAGATAAAAACAAGTACTGTAGCTAAGTTAAAACAAAGTTAAAAGCTAAAACAAGCTAAATGTGAAAATATTTTAATAAATATTAATGGATTTTTGGACAGATGACATTAAAAAAAGTATTGCAAAAATAAAAATATCCCACTGCAGTAACCGGACGTGATGACAGTAACAGGAAGTGATGACAAAGGGGAGCGCCTGCATGTTTAATGGAGCTTTGCTACAACACAGACAGCAGAGAAGAATCTGTTTCTTTAGATTATTTTAAGTCACTTTCAGAGAGCGAAAAGAGTCAGAGCTCAAATAATCTTGTTTCAATAAGAAAAACCAAGAAGTTCCCCGTTCTAAAGAATTCCCCTTTGATGTCACTTCCTGTTTCACTTTGGCTGCACCAAATTAAAAAGAAAATAGGCCAGTTACTGTATGTGACCAAATGGTTAAATTCATGTGTATTTTGCCAAATTTATTAAATATTAAAATGTTTTCCTCCACTTTTAGTATTTGTAGAAATGCACATCACATAAACTTTAAGTTAAAGGTAGAAAAAAGGCTAATAAAAACGATGAAAGCCTAGCTAAATGCTAAAAGTGTCAAAAAGGTACGGTAGTGCAACGCTATAATTAGCATAAGAAAATGATAATAGAGTGAGTATGCTGAAACAGTTTTTAAAGAGAACAAGTCTTGTCAAGAAATTTGAGCTACCGGTAATGTATTTCTGTGGGTGAGTTTTAAATAAAGTTAAATATTTTAAAAAGTATAAAAGCTACAAACATCTTAGTCCACTGTTCTTAATCAAGACAAGCATTGGTTTTGTTTAGTAAAAGCGTTAAAAAAAAGAATTTGGAAGTTGTTTGCAAAAAGCTTCCAATAGAAACTATGAACGCTCACTGGGCGGCTACACGATGAGATATAATGATGATGAAATTTACTCAATCTGTGAGCTTCACCTCAAACAGGTGATTGGCTGCAGAAGGGTATTTCTGTTTTCTTTTCCAGTTGTAGAGTGGGCTAGTGAGTGAGTTTTAATTTAATCCCTGGTGGTAATCATCCAGCAACAAGCTCCACTCATCCCTTCATCCTTTCCAATTCACCCCTGTACCCTTTAATCCTGCTTGTTTTTTACTCTTTTTGACCCTCACTGGCAACCTTATTCCAGACAGAATGAGGTTAAGTAATCCAACAATACAAGAGGTGGAAAAGAGGTTTTGATATAAAAAAGAAAATCTACAAAAAAGTCAATTATTTAGGTTTGGTGGTGATGCTTCTTCCACTCCAAGGTAATTTTTACATCTCAGTTTCCAATTAAGGCTTAACTGTTCTGCAAATTAATGAACGCGCAAACCAGCAGAAAGTTGTTTTTTTTTTTCATTAGATTTAGTTTTTACTGTTAGGCATGCAATGTAGATAATTTTTAAAAAAGTGACAAGTTTTCCCCCACATTATAAACTAAACCATGGCATTTAAAACATTTTTTTAATGAAGGGTGCCCATGCATATTCATTGACACATTCAGGGCCGGATCTACAATATGGGCACCCTGGGCGAGTGCCCAGGGGCCCGACAGCTCAATGGGGCCCTCTGCTGGCCAGCAGAGAGCAGTTCAGCCTGGCAGAAAAGTTTTTTATTTTATTTATTTATTTATTGTCGCTAGACGTAGATAAAACAAGGCTTTGTCCTCAATTTTCCTTATCATCCAACCCAAATAAAATAAAAAGTTGTTTTTCAAAAACAACTCTCATAAGTGTCTTTTAGTTTGTTGACATGACGTGTTGATTGGGAGCAGACGGCAATGCACACACTCAGTCCGGTTGGTGGCGGTAATGTGCTTAAAATAAGTTCGCCAACCGCCAATAAACAATAGAAGAAGAAGAAGCAGCTCTGCTCTGTGACCAATGAGCTGACAGCCCTTTTACACACGTGATTGAAACTACAGAATCCGGCTCATCTCATTGGTCCAGTCTTGGCAGTTTACGGAAGACACAGCGCGACAGGATTTGAAGATGGACGCAAGCGGCAAACATTCAGGGGATTTAAACAGTGAACATAGATCACTTCGAGCCTACTCCCCCCAGGAAAAAAAAGAAACGGCTGCAAAAATACAGAGTCGAGTGGGAAAAGGAATGGTGTCACCAGACGGCAGAAACATCGAAGCTGGACCGTAGGAGCAACGAGCTAACATGCTAACAGACCTTACTGTAAGATGGACGGGTGGCTGGTGCCACCAGACGGCAAAAACAGAGGAGCTGGACCGGAGGAGCAACGAGGTAACATGCTAACAGACCTTACTGTAAGATGGACGGGTGGCTGGTGTCACCAGACGGCAAAAACAGAGGAGCTGGACCGGAGGAGCAACGAGCTAACATGCTAACAGACTACTGTAGGATGGACGGGAGTGTCATGTGTGGCTGGAACGCGTGAAGGATAATGGCTACAAAGCGAACTGTACTGTTTGCAAGCATACTTTTTCTGTAGCCCATGGTGGACAGTTTGATGTGAAACAGCATGCTTCTGCAGTTGGACACATAAGAAACGTGAAAAAACAACAAAACCAGGAGAACCCTTGAAGAAGTGGAGAAGATCACTGAAAGTCTTCACCTGGTTGGCAGGTAAAAATTCAATAATTTCTAGTGTAGTGGTGAACCATGTTTAATTATTGATAGTTATAAACAAAAGTGTACAATTGACACGTACAAATAAATACATAATTGTGAATTTACTTTACACTATGCAAACATACAACCTTGTCCATCTTTAAAAAAATCACAGTTCATATAGGTAATTAATAAATACATTTCAAAATATAGTTTACATACAATGCTAAATTTATAAATATAAACAATACACATTTTTCCATTTATTTATCACTACATAACCTAGGCTATGTGTCACTAATGAACTTTAACACCTTTTGGCAGGCTAAACATGTATGGATGAGCTGTATGAGGAATGTGTGACTGCAAACAGCCTGATAGACCACCTCACCACCTCACCTCAGGAGAAAGAAAGGTGGCAGTCCCAGGGAACAGCAGAGAAGTGGATGCAAGTTCTTCAGGCAGCTGACCTCCCCAACAGAACACCTGAACTCACACCTGGCCTCAAATGCTCCCATCATTCATGAGCAATGGCTAAGCAGTTCCATGTGATCCAGGTTTGAACTTGAGAAAAACATCATACAGACTGTCTACCTACACTTCAATCAAAGTAAGGGAATTCTTTTTCTGCTGCTTCGAGCTTTCTTAGAGCTCATGGACTTGTTTTTCATGCACGTGGACATGGACTGCACACCAAGGCACTGGTGTCACTATGGTTGCAACATGTTTCTGATGTATGTGATTTGCTGCTGGTTTGCTGCTGATTGATGTCAATGCAGTAGCTGCTGCTCTTTCAGAAGTGTTCATGTTTGACATCATTTGCTGATGAAGGATGGATGGATGGATGGATGTGATGCTGAATGATGTCAATACAGTAGTATTATATATACAATACAGTCAATACAGTAGTATATAGTAGTAGTCAATACAGTAGTATATAGTAGTAGTCAATACAGTAGTATATATAT
>JBBPBX010005039.1:20053-38658 GCA_038048925.1 Garcialebias charrua
TTGACACATTATTTTAACTATCCGTTTAAAACATGTTGGCCTGTATTTTGTTGAGCATCGTTGAAATTGAAACACAAATTATGCACCAAAGCATGTGGCTCCATTAGGAATAATGCATTTTGACTTTTGGTAGTGATACAACAAGAAAACTGTGAACAAAAACCCAGGACATCCTTGTAAAAGAGATTAATAATCTCAATGGATTTCCTTCCCGGTAAAGGTTTAAACAAAAAAATGAAGATTAATGTGAACAGATTCGAAAAGCCAGACCTCTTTGAGGTTCTCAACATGCCTCCAGACAGACTTCATTCAAAGTTTTTAAGTCACACAAAATACCAGTATATGTTTGACAAAGTATTTTCATATCTTTCAACAGTTTTTACACAATTGTATTTTAAATGTTATATTTACAGAATTCCCATGGAACATCACCACCATTTTACCATATTTTCCACCGTATAAATCGCTCCGGAGTATAAGTCGCATCATTCAAAAAAAGCATAATCAAGAAGAAAAAAAAACATACAAGTTGCTTCTGTGTATAAGACGCATTTATTGTGCATCACTGCTGGCCTGTCGTGTTTATTATGCATTTCTTTAATAGTTAAAACAGCTTCATTTTGCCTGGGCAGCGCCATCCTTCGCAGCCGGAGCTGCTAGCTCTCCAGCGTTCCTCTACCTGCACCAGCTGAGTGAAGCGAGCCCGCATGGGAAGACTCACTGTTACGGTTCTTCAAAATTTAAAGCGTCAGTCAAACATTGCATTATAAATACGGGGGGGAAAAAAAACGTATTACCGTATTTTTCAGAGTATAGGTCGCACCGGAGTATAGGTCGCATTGTCCAATTATTACCAATAGATTGGAAAAATCCCTAGATAGGTCGCACCGGAGTATAGGTCGCACCTACGTTTAGCTCTGCTGCAAATGTCTGCCACAGGAGCGCACAGCAAGGCTTTTAAGAAGATTAACACTTAAAAACAATTATTTGTTTGATAAAAATTATAGCAAATATGTGTCTGAGCTGAACTTTTCCTTAATAAATGAACGTAATTGTGAAATGAGCTGGATTTAAAAATTTGTTTCGCCGAAAGTGATAAAAAGCCATATATAGGTCGCACCTGAGTATAGGTCGCAGGCCATGAAAAAAATGATAAAAAGGTGCGACCTATACTCCGAAAAATACGGTAGTCACTTTGGCATATGAGTCGCAGGACTGACAAATCTGTGCAAAAAACTGAGACTTATATGTTAGAAAATACAGTAATTGTCAAGTTTTATATTCATTTTCAAAAATAAATCATATTACCAGTACTTCCACAACCGTTTTTTGGTTCATCTGCCAAATACACAACAAAAAGAAAACTTTCTTTTGTTTTCTCTCTTTCGCTGCTGTGGGACTTTTAGTTTTCTTCCATCTCTCCACAGTTCAGAGTCCATTTATAGTTTCGCTCAAAGTTCTCTCAGCAACGTTGGATGTGAATGGTATATTGAACTTATATCTTCTACATAAAACACTGTAGAAACATGTACATTCAGTTTCAATTCAGTTTATTTACATAGTACCATGTCACAACAGAAGTTATCTCAGGGGGCACTGAACAGAAACATTCATAAACATAAAGGTTCAATTAGAAACATTATTTATCTGGGAAGTGTAGTCTGCAGATTGCATTGAGTCTTCATTTGGTCACAGTCTCCCATCCTGAGCAAGCACAAAGGCAAACGTGGAAAGGAAAAACTCCCTCATAGCAGGAAGAAACCTTTAGCAGAACTAGGCTCAGGACAAGCGGCCATCTGCTTCGACCGGCTGGGTTTGAGAGGACAGGAAGGAGAAACAGACACACAATGGCAGGTCCAGGATGGAGGCGAGCAGATCCCTCTCTAGGAAGAAAGACAAAAAAATAATAATGTTAAAGGAGCTGTATGTAACTTTTCTAACAATATATTTTTAACATATTTCTTCACTCTGTCACTACCTCCTGACATACTGATTTTAGACAAGTAATCTCTGAAAAAAACTATTGTCCCCTTGCTTCTCTAAAAGCATTTCTAAAAAGCCACAGTGACCGCCGTTAACCAGCCAATAAAAACAGAGTTTGTAACCAGCCAATAAAAACAGAGCTTGAATTTGAATCAGCCAATAAAAACAGAGCTTGAATTTGAATTTCAGCAGAGCAAGGGGTAACAGAGCCATATATGGCTCTGAGGGGGAGGGACCAGAAACGTGTCTCTGTTCAAAATTTTCCTAAGTTCCAGCGTGTTCCAGAAATTACATACTGAACCTTTAATATAGAAATAATTACAAATACAAACTATTCATGATGAAATGAGGTCAATTTGTCCTCCAGTAGTCTAAGCCTATAGCAGCATAGCTAAGGGATAGGTCAGGAAAGTCAGAGTCAGAGTCAGAGTCAGAGAGTCTTTATTGTCATTTGCACCGCATGTAGTACATGTGATGAAAACGAAATTATGTACACGGGGTCCCAGTTACATCCAACAACAACTACAAGAGAAACAACAAATGCAAGAGAAAAACAGTAATAACATTCTAGGATTAACTAAGAGAAGCATCAGCTAGTAATACTCTAAGCCCTAATGTAGTAGAAAAACATCGTTATAAACAGCAGCACGAACATGAGTCATTATGAGCAGATGGTCACAGGTGAAACGCAGCAACAAGAAACAGATCAGCATCAACATGATGTGATATTTTGCAGTGTTTATTCTTGTTATTTATTTATTCATGAGTCTGACAGCCTCAGGGTAGAAGCTGTTCCTCAGTCTAGTGGTTCTACATTTGATGCTCCTCAACCTCCGTCCTGAGGGGAGTGGGGCAAAGAGCGAGTGTGCTGGGTGAGTGAGATCCTTCATGATGCAGGTGGCTCTTTTCCTGCACCTGGAGGTGTAAACGTCCGCGATGGTGGGGAGTCTGACTCCAACAGACTTCTGTGCAGCCTTCACCACTCTCTGTAGAGCTTTCCTCTCTTCAACTGTGCAGCCTCCATGCCACACATTGATGCTGGAGCACAGGACGCTCTCCACTGCACACCTGTAGAACGAGGTGAGAACTGGGCTGCTCAGACCAGCACGTCTCAGCCGTCTGAGGAAGTAGAGTCTCTGATGACCTTTCTTGATCAGGCTGGTGGTGTTGTTGCTCCAGCTGAGGTTATCATTCAAGTGTACACCCAAGTATTTGTAGCTGGAGACCACTTCCACTGCAGACCCACCCATTTTCAGTGGGGCGTGGGTGTGTTTGTTCCTCCTGAAGTCCACAATCATCTCCTTTGTCTTCTTCACATTCATGTGAAGATTATTCTCTTTGCACCAGCTCTCCAGGTGCTCCACCTCCTGTCTGTAGCTGGACTCATCATTGTTTGTGATGCAGCCCACCACAGCTGTATCATCTGCAAACTTAACAATATGACAGCCTGGAAGTGTGGCTGTACAATCATATGTGAGCAGAGTGAACAGAAGAGGGCTCAGCACACATCCTTGGGGAGAGCCAGTGCTGAGGGTTATGGTGGAGGAGGAGAAGTTGTGGATCTTCACGGACTGTGGTCTGTTTGTTAAGAAGTCTAGTACCCAGTTACAAATAGAGGGGCTTAGTCCAAGTGTAGATAGTTTGTCTATCAGAGTTTGGGGGATCATGGTGTTGAAGGCAGATGTGAAGTCCACAAAGAGCAGACGCACGTATGAGTCCTTCTGATCCAGGTGGGTGAGAGCAGTGTGGACCACGGAAGAAATGGCGTCCTCTGTTGATCGGTTCTCACGGTATGCGTATTGATGAGGGTCCACGTTGGTGTTCACGGTTTTCTTTATGTGGGACATGACCAGTTTCTCAAAACATTTAGCGACCACCGGGGTGAGAGCCACCGGTCTATAGTCATTCAGACCAGTCACTGTGGAGCTCTTTGGAACTGGGATGATGGTGGCAGTCTTCAGGCAGGTGGGAACTGACTCCAGTGAAAGTGAGGTGGTGAAGATGTCAGCCAGCACCTCACAGAGCTGGTCTGCACATTCCTTCAGAACTTTCCCTGGGATGTTGTCTGGTCCAGTTGCTTTATGGGGATTAATCTTTCTGAGACTGCCTCTCACTTCTGCTGCGGTCACTCTGAGATGCTCTTCATCTGGTGATGAGGTGAGTCTGGTGCTAGCTGGTCTATTTGGATCATCAAAACGTGCATAAAACTTGTTGAGGGCATCAGGCAGGGATGGGTCCCTGGGGCATTGTTTATTCTTGCCTTTGTAATCTGTTATGCATTTAATACCTTTCCACATGCTCCGTGGGTCTTGTGAGGTGAACTGTCCCTCTATTCTCTGTGCATAAGTGGCTTTGGCTTTCTTAATGCCATCCCTCAGTTCTTTTTTCCTCATTCTCAGCTCCTCTTTATCTCCTGACTTGAATGCAGTATCCCTGGCTGCCAGCAGGGTGCGCACCTCTTTAGTTAACCACGGTTTTTGATTTGGGTAATATTTGACATGTTTTTTTATGGATACATTTTCAGAGCATGTACTTATGTAGCCCAGGACTGAGGAAGCATACAGCTCCAGATCAACTGAGCTTCCATCAGTGGCTGCTTCTCTGAAAACAGACCAGTTTGTCCTCTCAACCAACCCAACCAACCCAAATTATAGGATTGATTATTTGTTATTATCCCTGTAAATTCCTGTGGGACCGTTGGAGCCTTCTGTAGCGCACAGTTCAAGAATTTAGAAATTTTGACTTAAATATTCTGCTCAGCCGCTGTTTGTTTTAGGCTTACTTTTCAGTCTGTTTCTGCCTGCCTTGGTAACTTGGCAGTCGGGGTGCAAGAGACACAGGTGTGTGGTTGCCAGGGCGACCATAATGAGCCCTCGTTTTTAACACTGGTACTGGTCATACATCAAAATGTGGGCATTTTTATTTTTTCTTATCTTAAGTTGTTACAAAGGTGAATTTTGGGCAGGAACTACACTTTCCAGTGTGCACATTTAATTTAAATAAACAAAGAGCACACGCTACTTTCCCCTTTTTCTTAAACTTTACCGTGAAATTATAGATGATTTTAGTATGTAGCATTTTTTATTTCCATTGCCTTCTTTTATTGCTGTTGTTTCTTATTCTATTTTCATTGATTTATTGTTCCAGTTTATTCATCTTTTTATCCTGTTAAGCACCTTGGTCAATGCAAGGCATTGTAGGAAGGTGCTATACAAATAAAGTTTATTATTTATTATTATTATGATCACGTCTCCATCGAATCTACTTGGCTGCTATGGGCTTGTTCAGATGTTTGTCACTAACTATGACCTGTTGCATGATGCCTTTCTCTGTTTTGTTTTTCTTTTTTTCATTTAGTTATTGCGAAAGAGGCACATTGGCAACGACATCGTCACCATAGTATTCCAGGAGCCCGGGGCCCTTCCTTTCACCCCAAAAAACATTCGCTCTCATTTCCAGCATGTGTTTGTCATCGTCAAAGTCCACAACCCCTGCACTGACAACGTCTGCTACAGGTAAGCAGAACAAAACGCCTTTTTCCCTCTGAGGCTCTTTCAAATTATAGCTCTCTGTTCTGTAAAGAAAAAAAAAGATAAGAGGAGTTGAACCCTGCAATAAGGAGGAAACTAAAAGTGCTAATGACGATGAAGGAGAGCACGTTTATCGGTTGATGGGCTTTGCGTAGATGTCTTCACGCCAAATGGACTTTTAGAGGTTCTAATTTGAAAGAGGGATAATGATAGCTCTTCGGTGTTCCTTCTGTGGTTTCTGTCATGACTTTATAGTAATGTGCACAAATCACGGGGCACTTTTGATCCGTTCTCTGAAGATGCAGTTATTATCTTCACAGGCACCTTGAAATTAGAACTTGGAACTTTGACAGGTTTTTTTTAAGTTAAGGTACCACTTGTTACACGGAGTTGAATGCAGAAGATTTACTCTGATTTCGTCATCTGAAAAGTAATTTTCTTAAATGCCATTTGATTCGGTTCAGTTTATTTATCCAGCACCAAGTCACAACTGAAGTTGTCTCAGGACGCTGAACAGAAACATTCACATATGTTAAAAGTCATTAATAATGTTATTTATCTGAGGAGCCAGCAGATTGCTTTGAGTCTAACTTCGTCATAGACTCTCATCCTAAGCAAGCAAGGAGGCAACAGTGGAGAGGAAAAACTCCCTTTTAGCAAGAAGAAAAATTTAGCAGAACCAGACTGAGGACCGGCGGCCATCTGCTTCGACCAGCTGGGTTTGAGAGGACAGGCAGGAGGAATAGATACACAATGGCAGATCCAGGACGGAGGCCATTTATGGAAGCCATTGTGTCTCATATATAAAATTAAAATGGATTAGCAGAAATGCTTTTTCATTTCAAAGTCAAGCTGCATTTTTTGACTCAGAAATAAAATTAAAATTAAATCATTTTCATTTTCTAAATCAAAACTGCTCATTGTGTAACTTAATTAAAAAGATAAATAAAATAACGTTTGACATTTAATTTTCAAAACATGTCCCAGTAAAAAGTGACCAAAAATCATTTTGAAATGTCAATTTTGAAAATTAAAATGAAATAGGCGAAATGCTTTTTCATTTCAAAGTCAAGCTGCATTTTTTGTCTCATAAATAAAATTTAAATTAAATCATTTTCATTTTCTTCTTCAACACTGCTCATTTTGTAGCAGAACTCCAGAGGAAACTAAGAACTATTTGCATTTTCATTTTCACTCTGAACCGTGCTCAAAGTGTAACATTAATCAATCTCAGTTGGCAATTCCAATTGGCTGCTTCACAACGCCCACTGAATCACTGATTGGCTGTTTTAGCAGCAGGCGGAGCTTTAGACAGGGACAGGAAAGTGTCCTGCTGCCGCTGCTTGGATAGCAGATGTCTACCTCCAGATGCACACAGCTGCTCCGTTGCAGAGGCTGCAAAGATATACAGTATATGTTAGTGTTACTGAGTTTAATTTCTGTTAATAACTGATTACAAATCAGCGTATTTTACATGGGCATAGCCATTATTTTCTAAGGGGCGATTTGTTAAATGCAAAACTGGAACTATAACATGCAACATACCTGGTAGTCTAGTGGTTAGAGCATTGAGTTACAGTTCTAAGTGTTTTCTTGACGTGAGTTCAAATCTCACTCAGGACAACTTATTTTATGTTTGTCTTTTATTGGAGAAAAAAAAGAAGAGAGTTTGTGTTGACCACAGGCATAACACAAACTTCTTTTTTTTTCCTCCAATAAAAGACAAACATAAAATAAGTTGTCCTGAGTGAGATTTGAACTCACGTCAAGAAAACACTTAGAACTGTAACTCAATGCTCTAACCACTAGACTACCAGGTATGTTGCATGTTATAGTTCCAGTTTTGCATTTAACAAATCGCCCCTTAGAAAATCATAGCTATGCCCATGTAAAATACGCTGATTTGTAATCAGTTATTAACAGAAATTAAACTCAGTAACACTAACATATACTGTATATCTTTGCAGCCTCTGCAACGGAGCAGCTGTGTGCATCTGGAGGTAGACATCTGCTATCCAAGCAGCGGCAGCAGGACACTTTCCTGTCCCTGTCTAAAGCTCCGCCTGCTGCTAAAACAGCCAATCAGTGATTCAGTGGGCGTTGTGAAGCAGCCAATTGGAATTGCCAACTGAGATTGATTAATGTTACACTTTGAGCACGGTTCAGAGTGAAAATGAAAATGCAAATAGTTCTTAGTTTCCTCTGGAGTTCTGCTACAAAATGAGCAGTGTTGAAGAAGAAAATGAAAATGATTTAATTTAAATTTTATTTATGAGACAAAAAATGCAGCTTGACTTTGAAATGAAAAAGCATTTCGCCTATTTCATTTTAATTTTCAAAATTGACATTTCAAAATGATTTTTGGTCACTTTTTACTGGGACATGTTTTGAAAATTAAATGTCAAACGTTATTTTATTTATCTTTTTAATTAAGTTACACAATGAGCAGTTTTGATTTAGAAAATGAAAATGATTTAATTTTAATTTTATTTCTGAGTCAAAAAATGCAGCTTGACTTTGAAATGAAAAAGCATTTCTAATCCATTTTAATTTTATATATGAGACACAATGGCTTCCATAGCCATCAGGTTTTTCTCTAGGAGGAAATACAAAAAAGACACACAAAAAAATTCAGAATTCACATATTAAGATAGAATAATTACAAATACAAAATATTTATTCTTATTTATTTGTATCTACCGTATTCATTTGATAAATGAGGTCAATTTGTCCTCCAGCAGTCTAAGGTTATTACAGCATAGGAAACCAAGCCGACTAACTATAGGACAGGACTATTCAACAAAAACTGCTCAGGGGGCCACAGTTTCTGAAAGCCAACAGCGTGGGCGCCAGACATCCAGCAATTAAAATCATTATGAAAATAAACCTAAGTTTACAATGATCTGTTCCCTTTTAAATGTGTTTATTTTCTAGCCTTTAATCATAAATGCAACAAACAGAACCCAGAACCCAAAAAATATGTTTTTTTAATTTTTATGAAGTGGGCTGGATTGAAGTCACCCACGGGCCACAACAGCAAACGCACCTTAAAGCAATATGTACTTGAACACAAATTAAAAATATTAGGCTAAACATTGTCCGATTGAATGACTGAAAATGTTCAGGTACTTTATTGGCACATTTTTATACTAAAAACGGTAAAAATGCCTACTAGCATAAGCTAAAGCTAACGTTAGCCACAAAATTCAAGCAAAGTAAGACCCACCTTCGTATTCGTGGATGTAGGACGATGCATACATCTTAAAGCCTTTCTCTAATTTACTCGTTGGTGCTTTGAATGACGACTTATAAATGCGGTGAACATTGTTAATCGTCATCTTGAGCAAGCCCTGCAAACACCTTGTATAAAACGACATGTTCAATAGACCGGAAATGGCCCTGCCGCATTTTTCCGGAACACGGAAGTTGACGTGCAAAGAGCCTATTGAATAGTCCTGCTATAGGATTTATCAAAAAGGAAATCTTAAGCCCAGTTTTAAAACTGGACAATGTGTCAGAAACACAAACTGGAAGTTGGTTCCATGAGAGAGGAGCCCGATAACCAAAATATCTTCCTCCCATCCTGCTTTTGGAAACCTAGGAACCACAAGTAAACCTGCAGTCTGAGAGCGAAGTGCTCCGTTAAGAAAATATGGAGCAATAAGATTGTAGTTTTATAAAATACCAAAAGTCCAAAAACATGCACGTTGGGCTGCCTTCAGGTCCAGGCCTCCCTTGCAAAAGAGATCTGTGATCTCAGTGGGATTTGCCTGGTTAAATAAAGGTTAGTAATAAAAATGGAGCTAGGTTGTTGATGGCTTTGTAGGTTGGAAGTAAGATTTTGAGTTCAATTCTGGATTTGACAGGGAGCCAGTGGAGAGAAGCTAAAACTGGAGAGATGTGATCTCTTCCACTAACTCCACCCAGATAATAAACCACTGCAACAGTCCAGTCTAGACATGACAAATGCATGAACCAGTTTTTCTGCGTCATTTTTAGTTTTCCCGATTCCGGAGTAACGTCCCACCCCGGAATCGGGAAAACGGATGTTAAACGAAGATAGATGGATAGATGGATAGATAGATAGATAGATAGATAGATAGATAGATAGATAGATAGATAGATAGATAGATAGATAGATAGATAGATAGATAGATAGATAGATAGATAGATAGATAGATAGATAGATAGATAGATAGATAGATAGATAGATAGATAGATAGATAGATAGATAGATAGATAGATAGATAGATAGATAGATAGATAGATAGATAGATAGATAGATAGATAGATAGATGGATGGATGGATGGATGGATGGATGGATGGATGGATTTTTAGTTAAGATGTTTCTAATTTAAGTGATATTACGCAGGTGGAAGAAGGAGATTCTAGTAACGTTTTTAATGTGGAGGATAAAAGACACGTCCTGATCAAAAATAACACCAAGATTTTTAACTTTAGAGCTGGAGGCCAGATTAATGCCGTCCAGATTCAAGCATCGAATGTGTGGAGTTCCTTGCAGCTCTTCCTAACCGTCACTGTCTTGTTGTTTTGTTTGTTTTTTAGCGTGGCTCTGTCCAGATCGAAGGACGTCCCTCCATTTGGACCCCCTATTCCCAAGTCTGTAACCTTCCCAAAGTCTGCAGTTTTCAGGGACTTCCTGCTCGCCAAGGTCATCAACGGCGAGAACGCTGCTCACAAGTCGGAGAAGTTCCGAGCCATGGCGACTCGTACGCGGCAGGAGTACCTGAAGGACCTCGCCGAGAACTTTGTGAGCACGGCTACCATAGACTCAACCGTTAAGTTCAGCTTCATTACGCTCGGAGCCAAGAAGAAGGAGAAGGTGAAGCCCCGGAAGGACGCCCACCTGTTCAGTGTTGGGGCCATCACCTGGAGCGTCTGCGCCCGAGACTTCAGCCAGTCCATGGATGTAGATGGCTTGCTCGGCATATCCAACGAATTCATTGTGCTCATCGAAGAGGAGTCCAAAAACGTGGTGTTCAACTGCTCGTGTCGCGATGTCATCGGTTGGACCTCGGGGATTATGAGCATTAAGATCTTTTACGAGCGTGGGGAGTGCGTCATGCTGTCTGCCCACGACAACTGCGGAGAAGACATCCGAGAGATGGTGCAAAGACTGGAGGTAATGCCCTTAAAGACTCATCTTCAGTAATCTCTGATATCTTTGAGGTCTTAATGACAGCAGGATTAGACTCTGGAGGTAAACGATCTAATCCTTCCGTTTTAATCCCTACCGATGCTAAACAACCATTTTACAGAACATAAAACTGACGTTAGTCGGCTTTAAAACGGTGCAACGCTCTCACTGAGAGGGGAAATCGTTTTGCATTTGCTCTCAGTGGGGGTAATTGTGAGTTTCATTTTGGTTTGACATCAGGTTTATTTGCAGCATAATGAGCAGATTATAGGAAAAACAATTAAACCGTTTGCTGCGTGTGAGCCAAACAGCTGTGATGGATTGAGCAGGGTGCAGTCCAGGTTCTAATGTTCAAACAAAACGCACCTTAAACCAGCCGATGTCCCCCATCGCCGAGGGTTTAAAGAGTAAATGTTTGTAGTTTTCCAGATGAGTGTTTTTCTGGACAGGAGTTGAACAGAGAAAGGTAATAAACATTAATGTTTTTGGTGTGAGATATTCAAGAGGGGAGGAGTTGCACTGTGGAGAAGAGGAGTGGAGCAGAGTGATGGATTCTGGCAAGTGCAGGGGGCGATTTTATCCACCACCAGGTGCGGTGCAGTGGCAAAGCCAGTGGGTGTCCTTGGTCACCATAGATTAAACTTTGGCCACCCTAATCATTTGAGTAAAACTAAGAAACTAGAACGCACGGTTTCCACCAATGATTAGCATGGTCAGTGTCATTTTTATAAGGTGGTGGCCATCTAGGGTTTTGACGTGGCAACCCAAATTTCATGGGGACCTTTTTTTTATTTTTGCACCTAGATGCAGCCATACATCAAAATGGAAGATGAGTTGCTTATTTTCAAGTTGTACAACTCGCAAGGTTTACATACACACCTACCGTATTTTTCGGACTATAGGTCGCACCCGAGTATAGGTCGCATTGTCCAATTCTTGCCAAAGAATTGGGCAAATCCATATATAGGTTGCACCTGAATATAGGTCGCACCTACGTCAAAATGTGGACCGTGTTTAGCTCTGCTGCAAATGTCTCTTCCACAGGAGCGCACAGCAAGGCTTTTAAGAAGATTAACACTTAAAAACAATTAATTGTTTGATAAAAAATTATAGCAAATATGTGTCTGAGCTGAACTTTTCTTTAATAAATGAATAATTTTAGCAGGATAAACACCTAAAAAATATATTTGTTAGCTGACATTATTGTAAGAGTGTGTCTCAGTTTAATTTTTGTTAATAAATGATTACAAATCAGCTTATTTTATAAAAAGCCATATATAGGTCGCACCTGACTATAGGTCGCAGGCCATGAAAAAATGATAAAAAGCTGAGTCCGGATAGTCTATAGTCCGGAAAATACAGTATATGGTGGCGGCCATCATGGATTCGGATGTGACCACCCATTTTTTAAAAGGAACCTTTCTTATGCCTAGATGTAGCCACGCACCAAAATGGAAGTTGATCTTTTTTTCTTTTTTTTTTAAGTTATTGTGCTCACAGCATGCGCAGATGGACTCTCAAATGAATGAATGGACGGACGGTATTTTCAATACCCCCTCTTCGCTCCACAAACAATGGAACAAATTAAATAAAATCAAGAGAATCACAACTGCTGCAACAATGAGATAAAAGCTCTTCCATTCCCTCTATTCCTTGAAGGAATGCATATCACCCGCCGCCTTCTATGACGAGAAATGACAAAGTTAGTGCAGTTTTTGTCGTTCTATGAAAATAATGTTATATACAATCTAATGCTGCATCACATGATTTTATAAGACGCATGTGCTTTTGCGCATGTGTCGTCTCGGCTATAATTACATCAAATGATAGCTCGGTTTATGTGAAATTGATGGAGTTACAGCTGTTTGTGGCTGTCAAGGTCAATGAACGTGCACACACACACACACACACGGCAGGTGATAATTAAAGCACGAACTAGGCGATGTAAACACTCCTTCAAAGCACTTATCTGCCATTTATATGTTTATGTCTGTATAATCTAATCCTGCTTTGTCTTTGTCCGTCTCCGTGTTTTGAAAATGACGACTTGTATTTAGTTTGGTTCTGTTCTCAGCGTTGCTATGGAAACACAGCAGTTTGCATGACGGTCGTATGTTCTCCTGCCAGACGTGAACCGGGTGGCACCATGAGAGAGTTTTAGACCCGTTCATTTTCCAGTAGCGTGTGAAGGACGTTCGCCCTTTATATTTTAATTTTTTTTTTTTTTATTCGGTCTTTTTCTCAAGAATCTGAAAGCTTTCTTGAGGAAGTTTGGTCACACTACAGTATTTTGTGGATACAATGATACAAATGACTTCTTTAACAGAAACGTGAAAAAGCTGTTTGCCCTTGGAACGACCCCATCAATCGCTGGCTTTGTGGAAAAGTCATCGCTTTAGATTGAAGTGGTTTTACTTTGGTATAACGGTGGTCTCTCTGTGGTAAAACTGGGCTTTTCCTAAATTTGACTCAGACCGTTGAAGTGTTTGAGTTGACCGCAAACCTTGTTGCTTTAGCCTGATCATCAGGACTGAAATATTATAGCTTGGTTTTGATTTTCCGACAAGTCGTGTGTCTCATTTCTGACTAAACTTCCATTGTTTCAGTGGCTGGACATCTCCACTGCATGCTGGGAATACTGGTTGTTGATTGTATGGCTTGTACACAGACTCATCGAGCTTCAGAGAGCATTATGATCCCTGATGATGATTTTTTTTATGACTTAAGTTTCTCAGAATTCACAAAGGTGTGTTCAGGTTGATGAGGATAAACTATGATGAGGTGTTGCTGCATTTTCATCAGTTAAAGCTGCTGCTGCTGCTGCTGCTGCTGACGGCGGTTCATTAAAAGGAACTAGAGAAATTGTATTTCCCGTAAAAATGCAGTCTTGATGCTTATTGCTGAAGTACTTGCTGGAAAACAGCTGAAATTAACTAAAAACATGCTGAAATGTAGCTGAAATATAAGAACAAGCCTAAGTTAGCAGAAAAAAGAAAGAACACATGTTTGCTGTATAAGCAGAAATGAGCGCAGAAATTGGGAAATTAGCTAAAAAGCTGAAAATAGTGACAACAACAAAAATAGCTGAAAAGGCAGAAAAAAGCTTAAACTACTAGAAGGAAGTGGAATGTGCAAAAAAATGTGGAATTAGCTGAAAAATCCAAATTGAGCACAAAAAGTAGCTGAAATAACAGAAAAGGCTGAAACCAGCAGAAAAAAGCTGAAAGGAGCATAACGAGCTGAACTTAGCAGAAAAAATCAATTAGGCTGAAAGTAGTAAAAATCACCACAAAAAACTTGAATTTATCTGAAAACAGCTGAAATTAGAAAAAAATGCTTTAAAAAGTAGCTGAAAAGCTACAAGGTTAAATTAGCACATGAAAGCAGAACAAACGTTTTTGCTGAAATAAGTATTAAAATGTTAAAATGATCTGAAAAAACTGAAATTAGCAACAAACTACAAAAAACAGCTGAAAAGTAGCTAAAAAACAGAAAGAAGCTGAAATTATAAGGAAGTGGAGAGAGCATATTTTTGCTGAATTAGGCTGAAAAAAGTTTAAATGAGTGCACTAAATGTGGAATTAGCTGAAAAAGCCTAAATTAGCATTAAAATTGATGTTTTGATTGTTTTTTTCATTCAACCTTTATTTAGGCAGGTTAATCCCACTGAGGGTCGAGGACTCATTTACAAGAGAGACCTGGCTACAAACAAAGAATGATGACAACAGCGACAACAATAGACATTCATAAAAGAGCTGTACAGATTTTTTTTAACAAGTTAAAATAAGATGTCAAACATGTAGCAAAAACAGACAGATTATAAGGCAAATGTAGAAAACTAAAAACAGGAACATATCTGCATTGGTTTTTGCCTGGAGTCCAACAGATTCTTAAAGACACTTAGAGAGGTCAAGGTCGAGAGCTTCAGATCTTTTTACAAGATATTCCAGGAAGCAGGAGCAGAGTAGAAGGTCCTTTTTCCAAGTTCAGTCCACACTGAGGGAACACTGCAGGTAATCATGTCCTGAGAGCGCACGGCACGCTGTAGCTGCACTCACGCAAAGACATGTAGGAGGAGATGTATGAGGGCAGCAGACCAAGAAGTGATTTAAAGATGAAAATGTACCAGTGGAAGAGTCTGCGTGAGGTTAATGATGTCCAGTTAACCAGTGAATACAGGGTGCAGTGGTGGGTACGATAATCACAACCAGTTATGAATCTTAGTGCACCATGATAGACAACATCCGCAGGGTGCTTGTAGGAGCATTCATGTAGAGAATGTCACCGTAATCGATGGAGGGAAGAAATGTCACAGATATAAGGTGTTTCCTAGCATTCAATGTTAGACATGATCTGTTTTTGAAAAAGAAACTCAGTTTAACTTTCAGTTTCTTTACTAGGTTTTCCACGTGGAGTTTAAAAGAGAGCTGTGAATCAACCAGGATACCCAAATATTTATAGGAATCAACAAACTCAATAGGAACACCATTTGAAGATAAAATCAGAGGAAGAACTACTGGGACTGGCTTCCTGTTTGAGAAAAGCATCCCTTTGGTTTTATCAGTATTTAAGACAAGTATAGCAGCTGAAATGGTAGATGTTAGGATAATTTATAATTTATTTATTATTATATATTATAATTTCTTATTATTATTATTATTATTATCCTTGTAATAGCTCTTTAAATAGATGTGCCACACAGGAGAGGTAGGTATTTTCTTAATTCCAGGTTTTAATCTTGCAAGATGAAGCAGCGTTGAAAATGCAAGCATCAAGATATTACATGGCGGCCGTGGTGTAGTGGTAATGGCAGTCGTCTCCCGATCGGAAAGTTGGCGGTTCGACTCCCGGGACCCGCACCATGTGTCGTTGTGTCCTTGGGCAAGACACTTAACCCTGAGTTGCTCCCGGTAGGACTGGAAAGCACCTTGCATGGTAGTCTGCCGCCACCGGTTTATGAATGTGTGTAGCATTCAATATATGTAATAATAATAATAATAATGTCTATTCCTGTCATCTGCGTATGTTTCCCATACACAGACGAAATTCGTCTCTGCATTTAACCCAACCACCTACCAGGTGGTGCAGTGAGCAGCCCGAAAGCGCCCGGGGAGCTGGAGAAATAGGTGTGCACTCATATGTGTAGCACTTTGAGATTTTCAGTAATGAAAAGTGCGTTATAAATTGAATTAATTATTATTATTATTATTACATGGCGCTCCATCCCAAGTCTGCTCACAGAGAGCCTAAAAGAGCGTCTTTTTATATTTGTCATCAGACAAAGGCAAGGTCAGACGACTGCTGCAGCCTAGGCTTGAGTTTTATGAGGTGAAAGGTCCATGCTTATTCAGCACTCTGATCCAGACAAAAACAACTCTTTAACACACACACATAGTAATATGTGTCATAACATTTGACTTCAGTAAGTAAAAAACATCTGTGACTTTTCACATCTCCGTCAGTAGAACAAGCTGAAGCTTGCAGACATAAGCTGAAATGAGCATAACAAGCTGAATCTAAAAAAGCTAAGTCTGGTCCTCTGGACATTAAAAAACAAAACAAAGCAACAACAAAAAAAAGTTTTATTTTGTTTTTTAATGTCCAGAGGACCAGACTTAGCTTTTTTAGACTTTTCCACCTGGATTATTGAGCATGCATCAGGGTATAACGAGGTGAAATTAACAGAAATAAGTTAGAAGAAGCACAAAAATGTTGTAGTTAGCAGAAAGAATCTGAAAGGAGCACAAAACAGCTGAAATTAGCTGAAAAAGTTTAGATTTGCAGAAGGAAGGTGAAAGAAGCTGAAGCAGAACAAAATGTGAAAGGAGCAGTTAAAGGTTGTGAACAGATCTAAAGATTTGAAGGATGGAAAATGAGCTCAATTAATTTTCTATGAGACACAAAATGGCAGAAAAGGCTAAATATTTCAAACAGCTAAAGTTGCACCAATACCACAAGTCACTGCAGGATTGTCCTGAAAGAGCCGAACGTTTTGATTCATGATTTGTTGAAATAGCTTCAGCTGCGGGACGAGAATCGTGCCAAATAATGTACTGAAGGGAAATGCATCACAACTAGGGTTACGAATCTCTCTGTGTCTGGAGAATCAATTAGATTCCGATTTTTGGTGTCACGATTCGATTCAGAATCAATTTTTCAATTCAGAAACAATTTTTGATTCAGAAACGATTTTGCTATTAAAATGGTCATACATTTAGTTTCAGTTTTGTAACTGACAAGCTGAAAAGAATAAACAACAATGTAAACAAATGGAACATTTATTTAAAACAATAATTTTAAACTGAAAACATTAAACAACAATGTAAACAAATAGAACATTTATTTAAAACAATAATTTTAGGTTCCTTATTGTATCAAATTTTTTGCATCGTTTGATATTTATACCAAAAATAGGAACAAATAATACAGGAATGCATTAAATTCTGTAACTTAAATAACCAGTATTAGGTTAGCTTTTTGCTCTGTTACTTATAGAAGATTATTGTTTGAATTGATTGTTTGAACTTGTTTTGTTTTTGAAAAAAGGGGCGGATAAAATAAGATTTCTTCTTCTTTCTGCCACCTTTCATTTTATGTATTCTTTCGTATACTAGGAGATATGGTTTTATTTTGTTTATCTTTTGGGTTTTAATGTAAAAAAAATAGATTTTGGGGATTTTAGAATCGATTCTGAATTGCCAGGACTAAGAATCTAGATTCTATAAAAAAATCGATTTTTTTTTCCTGCACCCCTAAAACAGTGTGAATGCTTCATAATCATTCACACAATGAACAATTATCAATGATGTGATTCTCGACCAGAGAACATGTGGGTGCAGGTGTAGAATGAGACCGTTTAAAGAGGACACCAACCCAGTTTTTAAGGGGAGGAGTGGAAATGGATACATTTTTAGGTCTGTCAGTCTAAGAATAGCCCACATTTGGCCTAATATCTGCTCCATGTGAGAACCCCCACCAAGTCATCTTACCCCCATTTTTGCAGCTTTTCCTTTCCCGTTTTTGACTCCCATGTTGTGATCAGCTCCACAGAACTCTGCTTCCTGAGCACAAACACTGAGCAGTCCATGCTTATGTTTCTGTTTTGTTTTGCTTTTCTCATTCAGCCCCATGACCTGTTTACTAAACCTCTAATCTGACAACCTATTGTCTATTTTAATAACCGTGTGCTTCATAATTCATTACTGTTATTTGTTCTTCCCTGCACTTCTCATAGTTCCTCGTTGGTGCTAATCAGCAGCCTTGAAATGTTTTATTTTTATTTTATTTTTTTAATCAGACCCCAACCAACAGAACAGTTCATTTCCTGTGAAATACCTGAACGAATCTTGTTTATAAAATTTAGATTTTTTTCCCCCCCTTTTAATCCCCCTTAAAACCACAGCTGTTTAAAGATTCTCTGTCAAAAAAGAGAAAATCAACAAAAACTTGAAGTATTTTCCATAATTATTTTGAAAGGACGCAGATGCCTTTCAGTTTCTGCTCAGCTCATCATAGGAAAGGACAGAGTTGTATAAATTAGCATCCGTTATTAGCCAAAAATAAAAAAGCATTCACTTTCAAATGCTAGACTTCCCCATTTTCCCCCAATATTGTGTTTTTGCATTCTCATTAAAAGCTTAAAACAAAGAAAGGGGAGCAGCAGATTAATGAGTTGACGGTGAAGACTTTGTCCCAAACGGGTCTGTCAATGTCCTAAAGTTTGACTGGAATCGAGTTTCACAGAGAGGATTTCTGTGCTGCCGGACCTGTGATGTAATGCAAAGTGGACCCACTGTAACGCAGAGGGCACTCTGCGTGAGACGCAGCTAAAAGCTTTGTGGAAACGTCCCGCTCTCTGGGGTGTTTCCGAGCCGGGTGTTTGCATGTTCGGCTTTTATTCGATAAGTTCTGTTGGAGTGAGGACCGAACCCGC
>JBBPBX010005039.1:38692-58042 GCA_038048925.1 Garcialebias charrua
CAAATCCTGCATCACTTTAACTTTAAAACGTTGGGATATGTTTACCTTTATCCAGGGGCGCCTTAAGAAAGATTTCAAATGGGCCACATGGGGGCCGCTGACCATCCTGGAATGGTATAGAAAATCAAAAGACTTAACATTTCAGCTTAATTTAGCTGTTATTTTATTTGAAGATACAGCAAAATGGAAGTAAATGATTCATCTTCTAACAAGTCTTTTTACAGCTGAAATTTCTATTTGAAAACAGAACAGTCACCACTCAACTCAGTGAAGCTCACTTCCTTTTTAAACAAATATTTATAATTTAAAATAGATTTTTGTCTAAATTAAAACTGTTGTAGCTTTAGAGATTAAATGTTTTTCCATTCTTGCTGGATAGATTTTCAGCTATTGACATTTGTTATACGTTTCCAACTAAATCATTTTAACATCTGGATTTTATTTTTCAAATAAGCAAGGCTTTCTCTGAAATGAACATTATGGCAGTTTGTCGCTCCAAAACTTGTATTTCATTCAGCATTAGTGCGTGCGTCCAGAAAAGAGCAGGAACCATGTTTTGTGCTTTAAATAAATCTAATTTCATATACTGTATCTCCTAAATGAGTTTGGGCCTGGAGAATGAAGCAGTTAGGTTTATTTAAGGTGTAATTATTTTTTTAAATCCACCCAGAAAGTCAGATTACTCCTCATCCAGAGAGGAAGCTTTGTGCTAATCTGAAAAAGCACCTCACTGTTAAAGCTGCAGTATGTAGCTTTTTTTATGAACATATTTCTTCACTCTGTCACTACCTCCTGACAGACTGATGTTAGCCAGGTAATCTCTGAAAAAAAATAAAAAAAATATTGTCCCCTTGCTTCTCCAGGTGGTAAATAAGCATTTCTAAAAAGAAAAGGTGACCCGCCATTTTCCAGCCAATAAAAACAGAGTTTGTAACCAGCCAATAAAAACAGAGCTTGAATTTGAATCAGCCAATAAAAACAGAGCTTGAATTTGAAATTCAACAGACCACAAGGGGGCAGAGCCACATATGGCTCTGAGGGGGAGGGATCAGAATGCTTTGCCTGTTGAAAATATTTCTAACTGCTGCAGTTCTACAGAAACTGCATACTGAACCTTTAAAAATCCTCTGGCAGGTCTCTTAGTCTTCAACGTGTTTAATCAACACCTTCAACTTACAGTGAACTGCACATGTGTGATTAAGAGGAGGAGAGACCTACTTTTTCATCATCACATTGACAGCGCTGGGGTTCCAGCTGTAAGCATCGCTCCTGGCTCCGCATCCAGTGTGTGTGCATCAGCATGCAGAAGCCAGCCAACAAAAAGCTTCCTCTGTAATTACACACAAACACCCTGACAGTTTTTTTAATGAAATAGTCCAAAGAGAGATAAGGGAAAAAAATAGAGGGAGGATGTAGTCTTTCAGGTGACATTGTTTCATTAATTGCCAGCCTTATCATTAGTTTTTATTATGCTGCAGAATAATGTTTAAGGTGTGTTAGTACGAGCTCCAAAAGAATGAACTTTGTGATCTTTCATGAGCAATAATGGATTTTAGATGTTACAGATTACAGTATAAATTATGTCTACATTTACATTTGCATGGAAGCTACGAGCCGTAGGACCAGTTTGAAAACAGACACACCCCACATCTTTTTGAAAAGTGCTGCACTATGCAAATAGACTTTGGATAGTCAATGACACTTTTCAAGGGGATGGAAAATTTGCATATGATTTCATGCAGGCTGAATTTATGAATGTCCAACAACCCAAAGCTCAACAAAAATAATTCATGCAGTTTCGTGCATCTGGTCTAAAGTCACTTACTGTACTGAACGCAGCTCATTAACAAAACCAACATAGATACAAGATACAAGATACAAGAAGGTTTATTAACATTGCATCAATTTTCACCAATACAACGTAAATATGTAGTTACAGTCATCCAGGAGAGAGAATGAGTGCAAAAAGCTGCAGCTCAACAAAGCACATGACATATTTATCAACACATGATATGTTTATCAACACATGATATGCTTATAGCGCGGCCGCTCTCATCTGTCCCCAGATGAAGGTCAAAAGCAGGAAAACAGGCAAAGACACGGGGTTTTACAGCATTGATATTAAAAAAAGATGAATCACATTTTGTCTTCAAGACACCGCGTGATCCAGTAAAAACCATATCAAAAAGCACATTTAGTTACAATAACAAATTGAGAGACGGCAGGCAAGGAGATAGAGTCTGTGAGTAATTTCAGACAAACACAAAGTTCAGCAGATGTGCAGCTGGGCGTTATCTGAGGCTGCACAGAAATCTCTGGGGGGGGGAGGGGGGGGGTCTTCTGGTATTTAAAAAAAAAAGACTACCATACAACACCACTTTTAGTTAATGCACTTAAAACAGCAACAAGGCCAACCAAAGTGCTGTACAGCAAATAAATAAAAGACACGGGATAAAACACAAAGATAAGAACTAAATGGCTAACATGTTATACAGATGTTAAAATCATCTCACACAGTGTCAAAAGCCAGGGAACAAAAGTGTGTTTTTAAACAAGACTTAAAAACAGTAAGCCAGGGAGCCAGCCGGACATGCAGTGGTAACACTACTGTCTTGGACCTGCAACAGCCCTGTCACCTCTGAGCTTAAAACCAGTGCCCGGAACCAATAAAAGCATCTGCTGACCCCAGAGAGTGCTGTGGGACATTATAGTTGTTCAGAGATTTAAAAACATACAGAAGGATTTTTAAATGAATTGGAAAGTGAACCAGGAGCCAGTGAAGGGAGGCCAAAACTGGAGTAATGTGCTCTCTTTTGCCTGTACCAGTTAAGAATCGGGCTGCAGCATTTTGAGCCAGTTGCAAATGCACAAATCCGGCTGATTCCAAAAAGAAGTGCATTGCAGTAACCAAGACTGGATGTTAAAAAAGCACGTATCACTGTCTCAAGGTTACTTTTGGACAGAATGTGCTTCAATTTAGACAGTCGCCTCAACTGATTTAAAAAAGCAGGATTCGTGTTTACATGACTGTTTAGTTTCATGAAAGGGTCCATTTTCACTACAAAGTACTTGTTTCTCTAATGGGGCTAGAAAGGAAAGGTCGATACAGTGGTTCTTGATCATGCAGGGGGCGGCCGTGGCGTAGTGGTAATGGCAGTCGTCCCCCAATCGGAAGGTTGGCGGTTCGAATCCCGGTTCCCCACACCATGTGTCATTGTGTCCTTGGGCAAGACACTTAACCCCGAGTTGCTCCCGATAGGACTGGAAAGCACCTTGCATGGTAGTCTGCCGTTACCGGTGTATGAATGTGTGTAGCATTCAATGTGTGTAGCACTTTGAGATTTTCACTAATGAAAAGTGCGTTATAAATTGAATTCATTATTATTATTATTATTATTATTATGCCATGGAAGGAAACAACATGACTGTCTTCTTATCAAAATTTTAGAAATTTAAAGCCATCCAGACCCTAATGTCAGCCAGGCAGTCAAGAAAACGTTGAATAGAATGTGCACCAGTGTGATTCAGAGAGAAGTACGGTACATTTGACATCAGCATTAAAATGAAAAGGTATGTCGTGTTTACAAAAAAAAAGCACCTAGTGGCAGCAGGTATAAAGAAAAGAGAAGAGGACCAAGAATAGACCCCTGCGGTACCTCCCACCAAATAAGTAGATGGAATTGTTTCCTCTCTGGTAAACGTGATCATTTTCTTAATGCAAAAATAGTTTGCTGCAACTTGCTGGTATTAAAACAGCTTGTTTAAAGAAACTTTTGTTTACACCATTAAAGCCAAAGTAATTTTCACAAGGTAGCTTGAAAAAGGAGAGAGATTCAGTATCTGGGTACTCAGAGAAGGGCAGGGAGAATTTACCCAAGCATCAGATCCCAGACAAAACGTAGAGCGTCTTTGTCTCTAAAAGAAGTTGGACATAATCTGTCCTGACGTGAAGCAAATGACCCCATCAATAAGCATGACTCAGCCTCTGTCCTTGATGAATATTTCTAACATATGCTACATTTTTTGAAGGATTTATTAGTGTGCTGAAGGTTAAAACACACACACACACACACACACACAAACAAGACTGTTATGAAACTGCTTCATTATCCTTTCAAACATTTTCAAAAGTTCAACATTAACAACTTCAGTGAGAGTGATTTCTTAAACCAGAGTAAAGACGATGGTTTTGGTAAATCACGGAGACAATTTGTTGCCTGAACCCCACTCCTTTTCTCTTGAAGCAACAATTTGTGAAAATGAATTGGCACGTTTTGTAATATAATTAGAGAAGTTGTAACAAAGGCTGAACTGGAACCATTTAATATTAGGATGGCAAGCAGTTTTATGAAGCTTTTAAAGAAAACTAAAGTTTAAGAGTGTGATTATCTCAGTGATTCATGAATATTCTGACAAACTGGGACTAAATATTTCCTTTTTATGAAGCTCGTGAGCAAAGTAGTTTAATGTGATGGAAATAAAAGCAACTCAGTTTAAGATCTCAAAACAGCATTAATTATAACAAAAAACTATATTTGTACCTCTATCTGTTCAGTGAAATACAATCTTTCTGTTTAGTTTGTTTCTTTGTGAGGAGGAACAAAGACAGGAACTTTGTGAGTCGTGTCTGTTTGTGTGATTATCTCTACCCATGCAGACAGAAAGCAGGTCAGGGTGAGACTAGCCATCATGAAGACACACAATTACTGTGTAAGAAGCTGCCCGACAACATTAGATTCAAAACTATAGCCAAGCTCTGATGTGTGTGTGCATGCATGTGTGTGTGCGAGCTCATGCAGGTGTAGATGGGCTCCATGTGTGTGCAAAAAAACACCAAATCTATGCATTGAGTGTGAACAAGACATGAGTGGCTTTCTTGCCTCCGTTTTTGGAGCACATTATCTAACAAATGAGTGGGCAAACATTAATCTGTGTGTGTCATCTGTAACAAGGAAGATGAGGGCTCCAAATTTAGTTCAGTCTGGTTTTATTCTTTGCAAAAAGACTGATTTACGTGTTTTTATACACCAGTTCAGCATAGGTGCTGCAGCAGCTTAGTCTGGTAACCAGTAGTTCTAAAAATACTTTGTAGAGCGATGTATAATTTGTGCACAATTTAAAAATGGAACAATAACCTGATTGTAATTTAAATGATGTTCATTGTAATGAGTGTTTGAAGAGAAGCAAGAATATTTAGCCCAAGTGAACATTTTCACAATCGGCATCTAATTAATTATTTGTAGATTAAATGTACAATTAGTTAGAGTAAACTGGAATGTTGANACCTCACGCAGACTCTTCCACTGGTACATTTTCATCTTTAAATCACTTCTTGGTCTGCTGCCCTCATACATCTCCTCCTACATGTCTTTGCGTGAGTGCAGCTACAGTGTGCGCTCTCAGGACATGATTACCTGCAGTGTTCCGTCAGTGAGGACTGAACTTGGAAAAAGGGCCTTCTCCTATTCTGCTCCTGCTTCATGGAATATCTTACAAAAAGATCTGAAGCTCTCGACCTTGACTTCTCTAAATGGTTTTCAGAATCTGTTGGAATCCTGGCAAAAACCAATGCAGATTTGTTCCTGTCTTTGATTTTATACGTCTACCTTATAATGTTTTGCTAGTTTTTTGATACTTTGTTAAAAAAAAAAAAAAAAAAATCTTTTTTTTTCTCTCTTTTTGTTTTCTATTGTTTATTGTTTGTTTGTTTATTGTTTAATGAAATTCTATCACTGCTGTTCATTGTTCTTTAGTTTTAGCAGGTCGCTTTCGTAAATGAGCCCATGAGGTTCAAAAGATTTACCTGACTAAATAAAGGTTGAATGAATGAATGAATCAAGGTTTACAGAGCTTCCAGGCAAATTAAGGCCTGTCAAGGCCAGTCAGGGACCCAAATTCAGATAAACACGATTGTTTTGGGGACAGGCAGAATTTTACTGATTATGTCTACCTTGAGTCTGTGTCGTCCTCTCAGTTACGAAATGT
Organism: Garcialebias charrua; assembly: GCA_038048925.1. Classification (NCBI taxonomy): domain Eukaryota; kingdom Metazoa; phylum Chordata; class Actinopteri; order Cyprinodontiformes; family Rivulidae; genus Garcialebias; species Garcialebias charrua. The sequence goes on from JBBPBX010005039.1 coordinate 44,678, forward strand.
CCAAATTAAGTGGCCACACCACTGGTCCGTGCCTGAGAATATTACGCGAGATCTGATCTATCCTGCCAAAAGCATTTGAGTGAGAGTGCTCGAGGCATGAACCAAGACATCCCAGAAGGCAGGCAGCCTGACCAGGGCCAAATTTGCTTCAGACGACTTCCTTGTTTGTTGATAGACCAGAAACCAGCCAAATCCAAAAAGCAGGAAACCAGTTATAAATCCAATTATATATGTGTCCTTAACATCCACAAATGACAGCAGAGATAGACACATCACCAAGTCTTCCAAGTCGATGAGGTATCCAGCTGCGTTCATGCCAACAGGGCAAGTCGGCTCACCTAAAGCCTGTCTTCTCTTCGAAGAAATGTTATCAAATGCATTAAGGGACCAACTGACCAAATCTATAGCAGAATTACGATTCGGAATATTTGTAGAAGGGAGGCTCTGAAGCAGTTTCACAGACAGGAACAGAGGAAAGCAAAGCAGAGAGGGAGAGAGGAGTGGAAATGTATCCGCCCTTGACAAGAGCAAATGATGAAGTTTGCTCAGTATTTGTGAAAACTGACAGAGTTATTGCCATTTTTGTATGTTTAAGGTGATTTTACTGTGGCGATCATCTCTAAATGTTAAGCAGCTGTAGACATCAACCCATTGATCACTTCTGAGTTTCATTAAAATATATTCACTTTTTTTTTTTTTAATTAACAGTCCAGACGTGAGCAATAGCATTATCGTCCTTTGGCCACGCTGCTGGAAGCTATCAATAACTCTGTAACGAGACTCAAATCTGTTTCTTCTTCTTCCCATCAGACATAACCTGAGGAAGCAGCCGAACAGGATGCATCAGTGCCAACGATAACGAGGTGTATTTCTGTCCACACCCTCCAATTTGTTTTGTTTATGAGCTTTCTGTACTTTCTAATACAGTTTAAAATTATATTTTAAAAATAACCTGATGTTGGACAAGGATTAAACCACAAAGCAACAAGATTCATGCAACACACTGATTCAGAATTCATGAAAAAAACTTTATAAAATAAAATAAAAGCTCTTTTCATTTCAGTTAGGAGCACACATCTGGTTTTAGTTTTAAAATCTACAGATACAGTTTAGCGTCTCAAGCTGCCAATTTCCAGTTGTCCACAGGGCATGTGGAGGAGATAAACGCGTGGACTTCCACCCTCGTGCTAACAGGAAGAAGCCGTGTCCTGAAGGTTAAGCTCAGTCGTGTCTCTGCAGGTCGAACCCCAAGACGTTCAGCTTTTGCTTCTTTGCGTTTCTGCTTTAATCCTTTAAATGCACAGACAACGGCTCGCAGTATTAATATACATGTACACATGAATGCAGGTCAAAAAACGTCTGAATCTGCCGCTCTCGTCTTCTTGCCTCGACCAAAGGCGACAGTTTTGGCGTGGTGTGTGGTTTCCTGTTTATCCTCACCAGGCTGCAAAGAAGAAAAAAAGGCCTACAAGAGGATCAGATACTGTTACAGTAATGTAGGTTAAAGCTTTTAAGCCCCTCTGTTACCTTCAGTTCTCACAGAGACACAAATGTTCAGTAAATTTAACATGCAATACTTTTCTTTTGGGCGCGTTTGAAATTAGTTCCCACTTTCACGGAAGCCTGTCCACAAAAGACCTGGAAGCTTTCAAAGACCCTGTCAGGTGTGTGTGCGCACAAACTGATTACTGTTACCCCTCGAGGAATTTAAATACACACCATCTTGTTCCACGATCAAACCAGTTTTTCATTGCTTTTAAATATGATGTGTGGTGAAATTCACAGGTTTTCCTCATCAGCATGAGTCAGCAGACTGCCTCCAATGAAAAACAGCTTCGTCTCTACCGTGCCCGGCAGAGAAGGCTGTGATGTCATTAATATTTAGCACACTCAACTAATTGTCTTACATGTGTATTTTAGGCCATTCATTAATGTTTTAAGTTTTTAGAGTGAGAGAAAACTTCTTCGGCCTGAGCGCTCCGGTCTGTGTGAATTAGGCTTTTTTCCGAGGCAGGGTTACATCACTGAAAAGTTATTTCATCTGCTCGGTCAGTCTTTCCAGGATTTATGTGGCATTTCACATTTTCTGGGAATCTGACTCACTCGTTTAGCAACCCTCCAATGTGTTTTGCGTGTGCTACTGTGCAGTGCATGAGCAAAAATTGGCGCACAATAACATAAAATGTTTAAAAGAGTGCCTTTTTTTTCATTTGAAGTAAAAGGAAGCAAATTCATTACAACACGAGCATTTCAAAACATTTGCACGGGTGTGCCAATTAAGCCATACGGCAGTAAAAAAAAACAACTAAATATTTCACAATCTGGTCAAACGGCAATGTCCGAGATATCACGAGTGCAGCAGAGGTCAGCTTCTCGTCGATCTCTGACTTCTTGACCCTTTGATCACATGTCAGAGAAATGTTGACAGCACAAACTCCAAGAAGCTGTCACGTTCATGAGAAGGACCCTCGAGGCTCTTAGAGCTCCAGCAGTTCAGGCGAAATGAAGGAAAAGTTTCTAAACTCCTCCTGGTTGATTGAAGGAATCACAGGGTCATCGATGGGCGTGAGGGTGGGCTCCTCCTGAGTAAAGTCTGGGTCGAAGTTGTTCACGTCCTCCGGCGTTTTCTGACGGGACGCCATAAAGAAAAAGCAAAATAAAGCACAACTAAAATAAATGGCAGAGTCACACAAAACCCAACCTTTATGCGACTTACAATCCTCGGCTTGAAAGGCGGATCTAGTTCTCTGCGGTTTAGTTTCTCCCAGTCGATGCCGGTGAAGAAGGCGTGGTTTATCACGGCGTTCTCGCCGCCTTCTGACGGTATGCAGCCGAGGCGCCGCACAGGGTTTTTGGTCAGCAACTGAGGAAGTTGAAAAATAAGAAACCATGCTCATCGTTTAGGTCAAACCTCGTCAAAAAAATGTTACTGTATGTTCAATCCCATGCCATGTCGCATGATATCACCCTCAGAGTATGTGCTGTGAACGACTCTCAGCTACCACCACACAAAATTTAAGGTTATCTGTAAAATTAACTCTGTCACATCAATGTCTGTGCTTTAGGCTCAGTTGGCTGTGACAGCCATCTTGAATCAGTTTGACTCTAAAAGTTAATACCCGTTAATTACTTTCTGCGAGTTTCATTGAAATTTGTCGCGTAGTTTATGAGATATTTTGCTAACAGACAGGCACATAAAACATGGTCAAAATTGTCCTAATCTATAACTGTGTTTTGGCGACTTGCAAAATTAATAACAACAAAAACAAATCATTGTAAAAATAATAATAATAATGTGTGACTGTGACTACTGTGGCCCAACATGGAAGAAGCGGGTAAAAGCTAATGGATTGATTGATGGATGGATGGATGGATGGATGGATGGATGGATGGATGGACTATAACCATGACGGAGCTTTATGGCCACACAGACAAAAACTGAAAAGCCATAAAATTATGAGAATAAAGTCGGATGAGACTTTATTTTTTTTTGCAGCACTTGTTTATTTATTTATTTTTTTCCCACGCGTCAGATCCACAACACGACCTGTCAATCAATCCAGTAGGCGTGTCAGCAAATGACCAGTCCGAAGCTAAATGCTCCATACCTGCAGAGAGCTGCTGCAGCCCATCAGAGCGTACCACCTGACTGTAAACAAGTTCCAAATCCTGATATTGATAATAATCTGATGCGGATGTGCTAACAGATTAACTATCTCCTTATTTGTAAAACCAGTACCAAAGTATAACTTAACAAGATGCTCAATATTCTTCATTTTACCACAGTTAAAATGTAGTAAACCTTGTTTTATCGTGTCAGAGTTCGGATAATATTACGACTTTATTCTGGTAATATGTGTTTTTATTCTCATAATATTATTAGATTATTGTCATAATTGTATTATTTTATTTGCATAATCATAATATTATCACAATAAATTAAATGTATTTATTATCATACGACTTTATTCTTGTAATATTACGACTTTATTGTCGTACAACTATATTCTCGTAACACTAGGACTTTATTCTCATAATTGTATGGCTTTTAATTAGTTTTTTCTTAGCGTGGCCCTAAAGCGCCATCGTACTAAAGCAGAATATTGCAGAGTAGGAAGATTTCAGCTGAGCTAAGTTCAACTGAAAACATTTTGGATGAAACCAGTTGAATCCTGCAAATTTCTTTTTTTTTTGTCTTTCACACACTCATCCACACACACACAGATGTTTTTTGTCTAGCACCTCCCACACAGCTCTTCAAAGTTCAACTACCGGTATATACAGTAAATTACGGCTGACGTGCTTCCACTTCCCAGAGTTGCACAAACTACAACAACAGTAAATCCCCAGCTGAATTCCAACCCTTGCTCTACTAACAAAGTCTATGTGGGACAAAAGTTACGAGGAAGCAGATGAACCGAAAGAAAAAAGTCCATGTTTGACCTCGCCTCTGAAAGGGAACAGAAATAAAACGTCAAAGATTGATCTTTTATTCATACAGGGTCCAAACATACCAACAACATCGCATTTTCTCAATAAAGCTAGTGTGGGAAAACATCTCTGAGTTACTGATGTGAGCTCCTCCTGACACGCCCGCACCAAACGTACAGCTTTAATTTCCCTTCACGAAAACCACGTATGCAATTACAGATAGTGCTTGATGTTCATCAGAGTCAATAAAGTGTTATTAGGAGCCCGAGTGGTAAAAAGGAGGCAGGATCAATCAGGAAGTATAGTAACTATGAGTTTTTTTTAAGGAATTAAAAAAAAACTACCAGTGTGAAAACGAAGCGTGAATGCAGAGTGTTAAATTATTTTGTTGATGTTGGAGCCTAAATGCAGTTTGTAATGGTTAACAAATGCAACTGTATAGTTTTGAGTTCATAGGTGATACACAGATTCATTTAAAATGATAAAGGTGTGATATTTAGTGTGCTTTTATAATGATAAAGTGATTAAAATGTCAGATTTATTAGAGATTTTGAGTTATATTATTTTCCAGTAGCAGTGTAAAATTAGGTGTTTTGATGATTACCTGCACTGGGATGGGTGTGGTTATTTGTCAAGACAATTAGTCAGGCTGCCAGCAGTCAGGTGCGGCACAGTGGAGCCACCTCTTCCTCTATGTCTCTCTAGTTCCTTTTATTTAATTTTGCACAAGTTTTGATTTTTGCAACAGAAGTCAAATGTTCAACTTCACTAAGAACTCTGTAATTGTTACGCATGGTGAGGAGACACCTCAGAGCGTCAAGCTAGTGGCTTCAATCAGTGTAAACCTAGTTGAATTTGTGCTGCTGTTTATAATGATATTTTTCCACTACATTAGGGCTTAGTGTATTACTAGTTGATGTTTTTCTTAGTTAATTCTAGATGTTATTACTGTTTTTCTCTTGCATTTGTTGTTGGATGTAACTGGGACCCCGTGTACATAATCTCGTTTTCATCACATGTACCACATGCGGTGCAAATGACAATAAAGACTCTCTGACTCTGAATTTTACTGAAGAAGCAGAACAGTAGCTAAAAGCTAAAAGGAGCATAAAACACAAACTACAAGTTCAAAACCCCAAAACAATAGCTAAAAGCCTAAAGTAGCAAAATGCTAGATAAAGTCTGCAAAACTCTAGCAAACTAAGAGCAAAAGGATAATTAAAAAGCTAAAAGTAAGCTATCAAAAGGATAGCAAGTAGCAAAAAGCTGGTTAAAAGCTAAAAACAGCTAAACTACAATTTCTCCTGTTGTTACTTATAATTAAGTTATACTCCTATATTCATTTATTTTTGTTCCAGTCACTAAGAGGACAGCTAAAAGCCCTTTTAGCACTTCTGAATTCTTTGGGATAAACAGCTGCAGACTTTGTGAGGCAGCTGGTTTGTTAAACATTTAGAGAAGATAAACTCAAAGTAATCAGCTTCCCTTTTGTAGCTAAAACACATACAAATGCATTAATTTCTACATTGTTTTGGCAGCTAAAGGTGGGTTTTAGATCTGACTACGTCACCTGTTTCAGCTAACACTACCGGTAATCAAATACTCGCTTATCTAATTCATTCTGATAAAGTGCATTTAAAGGACAATTCACAAAATGGCCTGATTAGTTTCTATTAGACTTTTGCACGAAGAACCAACTGGTCAGGTTAATGTAAAAAGAGTATTGATTGCACAGTTGTCTGAAAGTCGTCAGCAAACAAGACCTAATCAAGTGAGTGGATCATTGGGTGAGTGTGCACCTGAAGCAGCAGCCTGTCTCACTGGGCTTGTAACACATCCAGACAGAACCCCACACAGCAGCTAAATACAGTAGTCTGCTTTATTCTTAAATGAGGCTGAAAAAAAAAGGTATTTTAAATGGAAACCTGTGAGCTTGACTTGATCTATAAAATGAAAGATACACCCAAAATGCTCCACGTTGAGGTAATTTTCAGGTTGACAGATTAGTAGGCATCATTCAGACCACAAACTGTATTCCCACTCCAGCTGATGTCATCTTTCCATGTCTGCCTGTCAGCTGTGCCATCCTGAAACAGAGCTGCCATGTCAGCATTACCACGTCAGCCTTTCTGCTCAAAAGCAGCTAAAAAGACAGACTTGAGGAGCTGGTGCGGAAACATTTGGTCATTAAAATAAAATAAATACAGTAAATAAATCAGCTGGAAAAATAATTAGTAAAGAAATTTATAAAACGTTAGAAGTCTAATGGTTTCAGCCTCTGAAGTCTTTAGAGTAAACTAGAATTTTTGACATTAATGAGACAATAAACCCACTCAGATATTAGCCTAAAGGTTTCCTGAAAAATCTTTTTTAAACTCCAATTCTGAAAAAGTCATGTGTAAACTTGTGTTTACTAGCACTTGATAAACGATGAAGAGCTCCAAGAACAAGAACAAGGAGGACTTTGCAACGGATGAGCCTTCAATAAAAATAGAACTGCAGCTTCCAGATCCATTCACACCACGACCTGACCCGACTCCGAGGACAAATCAGCCTGGGAGTTTGGCGTGACGCTTCCTGGAGTGTGTCAGAACAACGGCAGGGACACAAGACGAACAGTGTGCACAGGGGGAGCAACGAAAGGGGGCGGAGTCATCATATTTATAGCTTTTAGCTGCTGCTGCAGTGAACTATGCTTTAATACAGTTACGCAACAAACCAGGGGACAAACAGATGGCTGGCAGAGTTTCTAAAGTTACCACTCTGCACATTAAGAATGTCACTTTGTCTGATGGGCAAGAAGTAACAAGTCCTGCTCCAGAAACTTTGAGAAACTGAAACTCAGTGTTAGAAATACTGAAATCCATGTTGATATGTTGGTGGCTGAGAGTCGTTCCCCACATATACCGTATTTTCCGGACTAAAAGTCACACTTTTTTTTTTTTCATAGTTTGGCCAGTCCTGCAACTTATAAGCCGAAGCAATTTATATACGTTGTTTTTTTCCTATTCATGACGCAATTTTTGACTGACGCGTTAAATGTTCATTCACACTGACATGAACCAAAGAGTAAACATTACCATTTGCAGCTGCAAGAGGGCCCTCTAGGCATTTGACATCTACCGTATTTTTTGGCCAATAAGTCACATTAATTTGCATAATTTGCATGCCCTGCGACTTATAGGTCGAAGAGACGTATTTATGGATTTTTTCACATAAACCAATTTTTGGCTGAAATATGAACATTTCATTCATTCTGACTGAATCTTTTTTTAACAGTACCATTTTCAACCACTAGATGACAGAAGAGTAGTAGCAGTATGGCATGCTGTTGTATCATGTAATAGGTAAACGTGGCTACAATGACCAATTCAAAAACGTTCAAGATAAAAACAACTGAACTTTATTTTTACTCACTTACTTTATACTTTAGTTTTTGTCTTGAACTTTTTGAATTTACCATGTCCTGGATGACTGAGAATCTTCACCAGCTGTTAATGATACAACCGGCTTGCCACAGTCCCCTCACCTTCGTTCTGCTCGCTGCTTGAAGCAAGTCAAACCAGCTGCCCCACCCCGGCAAAATGCAGCTAATTTGACCATTGAAGTGCATTTATTAAGAAAAAGTTTAACTGAAACACACCTTTGCTATAATTTCGAGCAAACAAATAATTGTTTTTACGTGTTAATCTTGTTAAATTCTTGTTAAAGTCCTCCTATGCACGCTCCTGCGGCCGCCATTTGGCAGCCAATCGATTTTTGGAACAAAACCGGCTCACATTTCCAGGTTGTCAGCAGTGACGCATAATCGATGCAACGTATACAGCAAAGCGACATATTTATGGATTTTTCCACTTTTTTAGGTATATTTGGACTGATGCAACTTATAGGGCGATGCGACAGGTACAGCGGAAAATACGGTATATGCTGTTCCTCTACTGCTAACCCTCCCCCAAACATTCACTTATGATCAACTGAGGAAAACTTAACAGAAGTAAAATGCCCCCAAAGTGATGTGGAATGAGATTGGTGAATTTACCGGTAACTTGCTTGTTGGACTTGTTGGCTTGTTATGATAATTAAGCCTGTTCAGGATCCCAGGTTTGTTCTGTGTGTTCTTGTTATTTCAGATTAAATGTATGTTCTTGCACTTTGTGAAATACCTTGCTAAATAAATGCGACTTATACTCCAAAGCAACTTATAGTGTGGAAAATACAGTACAGTACTCTAAGCACGACATCACGCGTGTTATTAGGTATAACCTTAATTTCAAGGTTTGACCAGAATTACAAAACAATCTCAACATACCAGTAGTATGATTTTAGTTTAAAATTAATTTACTTAATTTTAACGTATCACTGCTTTGACACGAGCATTTTCTATGAATGTGTGTGCACAGCGGTAGGGACCTTATTCGGTTTATCGTTTTTAGAAAAACACTTACAGCTTTGAGTATATCCACAGCATCCACACTGAGCCAGGACGCATAAACAATCTCTTCATTGAGGATGGACTCGAAGAGGTCGTCTTCGTTTTCGGCCTCGAAGGGGGCGTGTCCCGACAGCATCTCGTACAGCAGCACCCCGAGCGCCCACCAGTCGACGGAGGGGCCGTACAGCAACTCCTGCAGGATCTGTGAAGACATCACAAAGTTCATACAGTGCATACAGGTAACAGCAGCACACTTAAATTTAATGTGCCCTTTAGCCAGTGGGTGTTTCCTACAGAGCTGCAAAGAAGCCTTTCATACACCTCGACGCTCAGTGAGCCCAGAGCAAACACGAGGACATTATCCCTCATTAAGAAAAACAAACGGGCGTCTAAATATTCATTCAGACGAGTGAATCCGGCCTCAGGTAAACAGTGAAGTTTACAAGCTGACTCAGCACACGCGTGCTGCCTTCCAGTCAGCCAGGAAGGAATTTTAAATGATGTGAGCTGACCACAGTGTTTGGTTTAACTGAGGTGGCCTGATGGAGAAACTGTTCATGGACTAGTAGGAGCTCAAACAGCCAGGGCTCCTAAAAAATAAACTTGGTGGGATTTATTCTGAAAATAGGAACAATTCATAGTATAACACCTTTTGTTTTATATGACTGAAAAAAGCAACGTAGTTTAAGTTGTAGTCCTTTAATCTTAAAAGCAAACTTTTGAAATATAACCAATAATCTGGTCAAATGTATTTTATTTTATTTTGTGGACTAATAGAAGCTCAAACATCCAGGACTCCTACAAAATAAATTTGGTGGGATTTATTCTGAAAATAGGAACAATTCATAGTATAACACCTTTTGTTTTATATGACTGAAAAAAAACTGTTTAAGTTGTAGTGCTTTAATCTTTAAAAAAACTGTTGAAATGTAACCAATAATCTGGTTAAATGTATTTTATTTTGGTTCATGGACTAATAGAAGCTCAAACATCCAGGGCTCCTAAAAAATTACTTGGTAGGACTTATTCTGAATACTGTATAGGAACAATTCATAGTATAACACCTTTTCTTTTATATGACTGAATAGAAATGTAACCAATAATCTGGTCAAATGTATTTTATTTTGTTTCATGGACTAATAGAAGCTCAAACATCCAGGGCTCCTAAAAATAAACTTGGTAGGACTTATTCTGAAAATAGGAACAATTCATAGTATAACACCTTTTCTTTTATATGACTGAATAGAAATGTAACCAATAATCTAGTCAAATGTATTTTATTTTGTTTCATGGACTAATAGAAGCTCAAACATCCATACAAACATAGGACTTATTCTGAAAACAGGAACAATTCATAGTATAACACCTTTTGTTTTATACAACTGAAAAGAAACGTAACCAATAATCTGATCAAATTTATTTTATTTTGGTGGATTATAACAACTGTGTGAGTTAAAAATAGCTAAATCACTCTCAAAGTCACAACTAAGTCGACTTGATTCAAGATGGCCACCATAAAAAACCTTGTTTTTAATTTTGCAGATAATGGCTTAATATTTTGTGTGGTAGTAGCTGAGAGTCATCCCCAACATGCACTCCAAACACCAACAGATTGCACAGGTCTTTGTTTAAAGTGTTGAAACATGAAGCATGTTTCAAAGGATAATTCTACTTCAGTGCAGGTGTTTGAACTGACCTCCGGGGCAATGTAATCTGGCGTCCCACAGAACGTTCCTGTGGCCACACCTTCAAACATTCCCTCCTTGCACATCCCGAAATCTGCCAGCTTACAGTGGCCGTCTTTGTCGAGAAGAACATTGTCCAGTTTTAAGTCCCTGGAAGACAAAAAACAGAAGATCTTTAATCTGGCTCCTTCTCCAGAGAACACCACTTACAAAACAATAAAACTGAGCTGAGAGCTGGTAAGTTTTATAGTTTCCAGTAGTCTCCATGTTGTTGTTAATATTAAGGTGGAACTTGTGATGCAACAAAAAACGAGCGCTTTAAAGACAAGACGGACGATTCCCTGACCTCAGAAGTGGCAAAGTCTGATTCAAGATGGCCGCCACAGCCAAGCAACATCAGCAAAGCAACAACAGCAACACAAAAAATTATTGTAACTCAGCCAATTTTACAAATTTTAAGCTAAAATTTGGTGTTAGAGAAGCTCAGACTCATCACTAACTTATACTCTCGAGAGCGAACTGATCACATAAACTCCATTTATATTGGAGTCAAATGTTTGTATGTTAGCAAAATATCTGATGAAATGCATGGTGGCTGTTAATGAAACTTTTAGGATGTACTTTGTAAATTATGCAAATCTACAACTGGTTAAACTTTGGCTTCAACCCAATTCAAGCTGCCCGCCATAGTTACCATATTTTTCGGACTATAAGGAGCACTTAAAATCCTTTAATTTTCTCAACAATCGACAGTGAGCCTCATAATCTGGTGCACCTTGTGTATCAATTCTGGTTGTGCTTACTGATCTCGAACCGATTTTATGTGGTTATTGTGAATGAGTCGAATAAAGTTTGACTTATCTGTTTTGTTTCGCTTGATGCACCTTATAATCCTGTGTGCCTTATGTATGAAAACTGACCCGTTCATTGATATTGTGCCTTATAATCTGAAAAATACTGTCATCAAAATTAACAAACACAAAAATAGTGCAGTCAAATGTACAAATACTGAGCTAAACTTTGGTGTGGTAGTAGCTGAAAGTTACTCTCAACACAGTTCAAGCTCTAATATATCTTGCATCATTGTTTTAGATCACACTTAATGCTATGTACATTATTTGACAAAAATTGCTATAACTGTAACTTTTCAGTATGAAAATATCGCTGGCCTGTAAATCTGCTGGTGTGCGTTCCTTCAAGGGTACCAGGCCTTTAATCGTTTACTTGTAAGAAATTAATCTTAAAGTAAATTAAATGCTCGCTTGAGAAGTTGCTGAACTATGAGACAAAGAAAATGACAAAACAATAAATAATCAGTTTTATTTTATTTTTTATTATGTTCCTCCACAGGATCTATTGATTAGGTGTCTCCGGTTGTATGTGTTTGGATCATTCAAATAAAAAATGACTACAACTCTTAACTGAAACTTTTACAGACCATTTTATTTTTTTTACAACTACCGTAAATTGTATTAATCTTTGTACTTACTACAATGCTTTTAAAAATAGGAAACAATCAACTTTGACAGTTGTTTGTGTCAGAACTCCCACAGCCAGTTTAATCTTCGTGACATGTTAATTAAATTAACTCCCGCAGGAGGAAAGTATTTCACCAGTTCATAACACGAGTAAACAAAACAAAGGCAGAGAAGTTTAGCTGCTGTTGTTGGCCGTGCATGCTGAAGCCTCCAAATATAAACAGTGTAAAAAAATCTGCTGCTGTGTGTTCGTGTCATCTGACCGGGAGCTTAAACCTGCCTTGGCTTAAACTCTAATCTGTGATCAGGTGATCTAAATTCATGCAAAGGTCCCGGCAGTGGTGACCTGAAGCAAGGCAGAAAAACACAGGCCCATGAAATAACAGATTTAAACTTTTAAGATACGATTTATTAAATGTCCTGTTTCATTCTGAATAAAAACAAACCGACTGAGTCATTTCCATAAAACAGCATGATAGAAGAAGTCAGACAGGCTGACTGCTGATTAGGCATTCATTGGTTTGGTTGGATTAATCTGGTTTGCTTTACCCTACTTAAGGCTGACTGTGTAACGCTAATATTACTGAATGTATCCAGCAAAATATATACCGTATTTTCTGGAATATAGGTCGCACCTGAATATAGGTCGCATTGTCCAATTATTGCCAAAGAATTGGAAAAATCCATATATAGGTCGCACCTACGTCAAAATGTGGACCGTGTTTAGCTCTGCTGCAAATGTCTGCCACAGGAGCGCACAGCAAGGCTTTTAAGAAGATTAACACTTAAAAACAATTAATGTTTGATAAAAATTATAGCAAATATGTGTCTGAGCTGAACTTTTCTTTAATAAATGAATAATTTTAGCAGGATAAACACCTAAAAATATATATTTATTAGCTGACATTATTGTAAGAGTGTGTCTCAGTTTAATTTTTGTTAATAAATGATTACAAATCAGCTTATTTTATAAAAAGCCATATATAGGTCGCACCTGAATATAGGTCGCAGGACATGCAAAAATGATAAAAGCCGCAACCTATATTCCGGAAAATATGGATAAGCTTAAATATCTTCTTGAACAGCATCATAGGCAGGGCTTGAACATTTTGGACACCAGGGTGTGAAAAGCTGATGAGAAGAAGACTCTGCGTAACTGGCTACTAAAAAAAAAACACGTGTATGAACATTTCCACAGAGAAGAAGAGGAAGTGCTGAGAAATGCTCTGACGCACAAACTTCATCTTTTGACATTGGTACATCTGGACCAGCTGCCAGTGTTTTTTTTTAATGTAATCTAACCGTACGCAAGTTTTAATTGTGTCTGTTAGAAGAATTC
>JBBPBX010005039.1:58058-73811 GCA_038048925.1 Garcialebias charrua
AAATAATTATTAGAAATGCGTTTACAACAGATTAACTTTTGGAGTCAACATAATTCAAGGTGGCTGCCATAGACAACTGACCGTAGAAAACACGAGAACAGCCATAACTCAGACAATTTTACAGATATTTGGTGTGGTAGTTCTCCTGGATGACTGTAATTACAGGTAGTCCCCGATTTACGAGCGAGATCCGTTACAACGAGGCGCTCGTAAACCGGAAATCTCGTAATTTGGAACGGCCGCCATTTCGCTCGTAAATCCGGAAATCCGCTCGTAAATTGGAACGGTTTTCGCTAGCGCACCTAAAAACACTCTATTTTCATCTAAAAACTACTTTTGAGTGCATAAAAATGATCGGAAACGTGTGTTTATATGCTTAACTAGCTAACTGAAGTGAAAAAACACATGAAAACTCAGTATTTTTTTCGTTTTTTCCAAAAATGTGCAGCTCGTAAGTCTGGAACCTCGCAGATCAGAGCGCTCGTAAATCGGGGACTACCTGTACATATTTACGCTGTATCGGTGGAAATTGATGCAATGTTAATAAACCTATCTTGTATCTTGTATCTTGTATCTTGTAGTAGCTGAGAACCATCCACAACACATGCTCTGAGCATGACAACTCGTCATATCACGTGACATTGCATATACCGTACTTGACGCCATAAACGTTGCACCGCAGTATAAGTCGCATCAATCCAAATATATCAAATAAAGTGGAAAAATATATACAAGTTGCTTTGCCGTATATGTCACATCTATTAGGCGTCAACGCTGACAACCCGGAAACATGGGCTGGTGTGCCAAAAATTGATTGGCTTTCAAATGGCAGCCGCAGGTGCATGCAAGGGAGGACGTTAACAAGAATTTAACAATATTAACACTTAAAAACAATTATTTGTTTGCTCAAAATTATAGTAAAGGTGTGTCTCAGTTGAACTTGTTCTTAATAAACGCACTTTAATGGTTAAATCAGTTGCATTTCTCATGGGTGGCACGGCGATTGATTTGACGTTTACTCCAGGAGTTCCGGAGCGAAACAAAGGTGGCTTGGTATGGCAAGCCAAGTGTCTCATTAATAGCCACTTTTACCTATTAATGAGACACTTGGCTTGCCATAGTACTCGAACACCCTCTAGTGGCTGCAAAAAAAAAAGGTTAAATACAAAAAAAAAACGTTCAATACAAAAACAACTGGACTTTATTTGTAACAGAAGACGTTTTGCTCTTCATCCGAGGAGCTTTCTCAATTCAAAGAACAGTGAGTGTGGGGTTCAGGTTTTGTTTTGAATTTATCATGGATGACTGAGAATCTTCACCAGCACATGGTACCGTTTAATATTTTTCATGTCAGAATGAATGAAATTGTCAGATCTCAGCCAAAAATTGGGTTATAAATATGGAGGAAACGCATATATTAGTCACTTTGGTGTATAAGTTTCAGGGCATGCTAATTTATGCAAAACGTGCGACTTATACAGCAAAAAATACGGTAATGTTATTTTTCAAGGTTTGAACTACAACACCATTATTTCTCACCATGAGACGGCCTCAGTCTAAAGCTGCAGCATGAACGGCAGCGGGCGATATGCACTCCTTCAAGGAATGCTATGTTTTAAAAATAAAAATTTCCATCCTTAAATCATTTGTTGTCCGTAAAGATGAAGGATGTACCACCACTTAACACCTCTCTGGAAAGATCTTGTCAGGTTTTATTGAAAACTTCTAAAACAATACATTTCCTGTCTATGCTTGATCAGTCAGCTCCACTAACTAAACACAATAATTATTAGTAAGTTTAGTTCAGAGCACAAACACAGTAACTGTGGCTTCAACTCAATGTTAACATTGAAGCGTTAGCTTCGTTATGTCCACCCTCCTCTGATGTGCACAATGCAGTTTGGGCTCACTTATCTGCAGCGATTGTGGCGTACAAGGTGTTGGCAGACTGTCACAGGACACATGAGCTAAATATAACTCAGAATTTACTGTTCGCTCACATGATGTTCCCTCTCCTTATTATCACACACTGGCAGGAAGCCCACTGCTCTGCCATCTGAACACACAAAAAGTCTCAAACTGGAGTAAACGCTAACTTATCTTAGAATATGATAACAACATTAGAACAGACTCAAAACAAAAATACTGATATGTCCATTATTATAATAGACACGCAGCAGCCATTTTTAAATCAATAGTTGTGCAAAGGCTTTATCTCTGCAACACAATCCAGTGTCGCTTTTAGAGCACATCTACCGTATTTTTCGGACTATAGGTCGCACCCAAGTATAGGTCGCATTGTCCAATTATTGCCAAAGAATTGGAAAAATCCATATATAGGTCGCACCTGAATATAGGTCGCACCTACGTCAAAATGTGGACCGTGTTTAGCTCTGCTGCAAATGTCTCTTCCACAGGAGCGCACAGCAAGGCTTTTAAGAAGATTAACACTTAAAAACAATTAATTGTTTGATAAAAAATTATAGCAAATATGTGTCTGAGCTGAACTTTTCTTTAATAAATGAATAATTTTAGCAGGATAAACACCTAAAAAATATATTTGTTAGCTGACATTATTGTAAGAGTGTGTCTCAGTTTAATTTTTGTTAATAAATGATTACAAATCAGCTTATTTTATAAAAAGCCATACATAGGTCGCACCTGACTATAGGTCGCAGGCCATGAAAAAATTATAAAAAGCCGCGACCTATAGTCCGGAAAATACGGTATTTGAATTCTGAACTTGACAAGAAAAGTATGATATGTTTGAGATTATTTTGACAGAATAATACTTTCCTGGTTATCTTACAACATCTGAGTTGAGTTAAAGTTAAAACTTGGCAGGAATTTCTTTCTTTTCAAAACTGTTGCTACAACGTTTGTGCTCTCTGAGTCACTGTCCTGTTCCCTGATATAACCACAGTTAAATGATACATCCATTACTATTGATTGGGTTTTAACATCTATTGCCTCCAAAATGATAGAAAAACATCCATTTCTTGGAGTCAATGGAGGTGAACCTCAAACCATGATGCTCCCTCCACCATGCTTAGGATTTTTAGCTCTTTTTGTTAAAAGGTATTTTCTTATCAATCAAAAGAACAAAATTCAAGAAGCATTTAGGTGTTTAGATGGTCTCTTTGAAACAGTTTTTGGTTCTTGCTCTTAGCTTGACCTTTGAAGGACAAGCAGCTTAACTCGGAGTGGAAACACGTCTGAATCCCACCCGTCGGGGTCAAAGGTTAGTTGCGGACTGATGAACAATCGGCGGTTTAGAAATGCGTCAATGGCCTTTTCCAGCTTTGCGTAACTCTGTAAAGCTTCGTTTCCGGTCCGGTGAAAGCTGCGAGCACGGTTAAGTTTACACAAACCAAACAAGAGCAGACTGGCAGGAACCAGACTTTACACTCGGTGTTCTCACATTCCAGTCTGTAGCAGGAACACCCGACTCCCAGAGGGTTTTGAAGAAGCCCATCCAGAATTTGATTCTAACAGTTTTCATCAGAACTGTTATTTAGATGAAGATCAAATCATATTTAAAAGTCATTGAAGCTTTTACATTAAAAAAATCCAACTTCTTACCAGTGATTCTGATACTGTCAGTGGTAATTTTCTTTTTTAAATATGTCATTCTGAGTCGCTGAAAATCAATATTGTGTTATTGTCTTCCACAAGTGTCCTAAAATATCACTGGTTTTCTTTCACTCGTCTGGACCTGATGCAACATATTGCAGTTCCCATGGCCTTGAGTCCAAATAAGAAGAAACATTTGCTTCAAATGCTTGTTTAATTCCTCTGTGCGTGTGATCCCTATCTGTTCAAACCTGTAAATGATGCCTTTGCTGTGCAGGAACATGAGAGCCGAAGTGATCTCTGCCGTGTAGAAACGTGCTCTGGCCTCTTCGAATTTCCTGGATTTCTGGATGTGGAACATGAGATCGCCTCCATTAACGAACTCCATCACGAAGAAGAGTCGATCCTGCCACATAAATCAGGAGCCAGTGTCAATTTTATTTCTAAAGCACGTTAAAAAACAACAAGGTTGACTAATGTAGTTTACAAGTTGGTTAAGTAGAATAAAATCACACACAATACTCATAAACAAAAAGTTTTAAAAATAAAGTAAAACAAGGAAACAACACATTAAGACCTTCAACTTGAATTAAAAGCAAGTGTAAAAAGTGAGTTTTAAATGGGATTTAATTTTCTGAACAGACTCCACAGTGTGAACAGGGGGTCAGGATGTTCCAGAGTCTGGAGATCTGATCCCCTCTGCACTGCAGCTGCAATAAGAGCATCTGGAAGCTCTCGCAGCTCTTTCTGGTTTATAAAACAACAAGTTCAGTTAAATAGCTCGGAGAAAAACCATTTAACATTCTAAAAGTCAGTAAAAGTATCTTGAAGGCAGTGCAGTGAATGTGGTCTTGCCTCCTAGAACCTGTTAAAGATGCACAGCAGCGATCTGGACTAGCTGCAGTTAACTCCTTCATGAAGGTGTGGTGTGTGATCTCCATTTCAGTTTCATTCAAGGTCAAACGGTTGTGTGTTGACCGGTGTTTAACGTCTTGTAGGCAGAGGCTGCGGTGGCGCAGAGATGTCACCAGTGTAACAATGAAAGGATACTGTACTTTCTAAATTGATCTCAAAGGCAGCATGGACTGAGGAGGAGGAGGTTTCCCCCATGCATGGATACAGGGGAACACAACAGGATGCACAACAGAACCAGTGAACATGAACAAAGTGCTTCAATGCTTCTTCTAGGTGTTTGTCGAAACACTTTCTGCACAAGTGGATGCACAGACGGGATAAATCAAACCCACTTATACCCTTCCCTCTCATTGCATCGTACAGTTAATATCACACTGTGTTATACGTGTGATATTTTACAATGTTCTCCTAATCTGTGGTCTTGCAGTACAACTATTTCAGACTTTAAAATAAAAGCACCTGCAGATGGCATTTGCTAGGTTTGTTGTTTAATTTGTACCGAGACTTTCTCAAAATATCCAGAAACTTGATTAAAAAAAAGTAGACTGTGATAAAATAAAAGCTGCTGTGTCAGATAAAACCTCTGGGAAAGAAGTGAGTTTAAGAAAACAGTATCTGCCCCCCACACCACAGACAAAACAACAAGTCCCCACGCATTTCCTCAACTCCTCTTTTCATACCAGCAAACATATACTAACACTTAAAGCTACAGATAAGTTCACACCTTTGCTGCATGATGATACAGGTAGTCCCCGATTTACGAGCGAGATCCGTTACAACGAGGCGCTCGTAAACCGGAAATCTCGTAATTTGGAACGGCCGCCATTTCTCTCGTAAATCCGGAATTTCGCTCGTAAATTGGAACGGTTTTCGCTAGCGCGACTACAAACACTCTATTTTCATCCAAAAACTGCTTATGAGTGCATAAAAATGATCGGAAACGTGTGTCCATATGCTTAGCTAACTAACTGTGGTGAAAAAACACATGAAAACTCAGTATTTTTTTCGTTTTTTCCAAAAATTCGCAGCTCGTAAGTCTGGAACCTCGCAGATCAGAGCGCTCGTAAATCGGGGACTACCTGTACAAGAAAACCATTGTGCATACGCTCTTGTCGATTATCAGCAAACAGTTTAAAGTTTAAAAGAAATTCATCAAGGAGTTTTGTTTTTCTGCAGTTGTGTGTGCAGGTTTGAGTTGTTGGAACTATCAAGTCCATTTTTTCCTTTAAGGTTTAAATATCCTGATGCATGCTCAATAACCCAGAGGGCCTGACTTAACTTTTGTAGATTTAAGGTTTAAGATTCAGTTCAGGTTTTGGAAGGAGTTTAGCAGGTTTATTAATACTGTAACCATATTTTAAGGGATTTTACATTACGTTGGGAAAACGTTTTATTTTGTTTTTCTAGATTCCCCAGAAACGATGCTGAATGTTTTTTTTAGACTAAACTAGCTAATTATTTTGGCCAAATTTTACATTCAAAAATGTAAATTTATTAACAAAACGTCATGTTTTCTTCTTTTTTAATTAAGGATGTGGAACTATATGTTAAATTAATAGAAGACTCTACCAACAAAAAGGCCCCCAGGACAATTTCTATCTGTAAATCTTTGCAAATATTTGTCTAATTGACACCCCTGGTTGTTTGTTCATGTAAGTGTTGTGTTCTTCTGTATACTCCATCCTTGTTATAATCTTGTCATTTGCTTAAATATATATATTTTTAAATTGATATGATGATAAAGCTTTGTGTTTGTTGTACAATACAATTGTTGTGCCACATTTAATTTATTGTATTAATGTTTGGGGAAAAGCATGTAAATCAATTACAAAGCCCATTTTTATATTGCAGAAGAGTGTTATAAGAATTATCAAGGGTAAAAATTATTGTCATCCATTTTATTATTTTGTGAATTGGAAGTTTTTGAAGTTCCCTGATTTAGTGGATTATAACATCTTGTCATTTATGTATAGAGCACATCATAATGCATTGCCTTCTAATATCCAAAATAATTATGTGAAAAGATCCAGTACTTATAATCTTAAGGGGAAAGATGCTTTTCTTAAACTGCAGTTCAGAACCAGTTTGAAGGGAAGATCTACCCTAATTCAAGGTGTTAGACTGTGGAACGATTTAGAGTTAGCTGTTAAGGAAGCTAAATCAATCTCAATATTTAAGAAACTGGTAAAAGTCCATATGCTAAAAAATATATATATATGAATGTATTTCATGAAAAGTGTTAGATATTTGAAATGTCACTTGAGTTATTTACTTGTTTCGACAATTTTTTGAATATGTTTATTTGAATGGTTTATTGGATAACAAAGGAGCAGATATTATAAGATTTTTTTTCTTCATCTGCTGCCTTTCATTTTATATATACTATGTTTTGTAGTTAAATATATGTTAATTGTTATGTTATGTATTTTAATTTTGTTATGAAACGAATAAAGACTTCTAAAAAATAAATACATAAATTAACCAGTCTCTCAAATGAAGGCTGGGGAACTGCTGCCACCTGCTGGCCATTTGAGGAAGTACAACCTGGAAGACGATTTTCCATGACCAAGCTCTTCTACTCAGCTGCAGACAGTAGTACAAAACTTTATTACAATGCATTAATTTAATTATAGTTAAGCATGTTTAAATTCATGATGAAAATTAACAAGTATAGAATGATTACTGCAAAAAATTAGTTTATGACAGGTTTCTAGGTGTGGAAGAGTTTGAACATCTTTTGTTCAAATGAAATGAAACATCCATGATTTATCATCGCCTGCTGCCGAAGGCAAAAGGGCGACAATGTGTGAGAAAAGCTTTGTCTGTGTGCGTTCATTAGATGAGCATCTACAACTGAACAACCTCTGGAGTCACTCCAAATCAAGATGGCCACCAGCTAATCTTCTGTCCCTTCTACAGATATTTAGTTAAAACGTGGTGTGGTAATTGACAACACTTCTGTCCAAACATCGCACAACACTTTGCTTAGTCTTTGTAAGTGGCCTGGGGATGCTGGTGCTCACCAGCAGATCCATTACAGTTTGCCTGTAGGCCACAGCAGGGAGTGGATTCCAGTCTAACCTTCCTGGATACTGTACAGTGAAGCACCTGGACTCCCGCAACTCATATGTGAGGATTTTATTTATGGATTTTTTTCATCAGCCTTCATTACCGTAAACATAAGTACTCCTCTTCATCATCTTCAACCACTGTAGATAAACATTTGGTTTTATGGATTAAGAATTTTTTAACAAACAGGCACCATCATGTCAAGGTCAATGGTTTGAAATCTAGCAGCATTGTTTTGAATACTGGGGTCCCACAAGGCTGTGTTTCGTCACCCATTCTCTTCCATCTACCGGTACACTAGGGGTACGAATCTCTCAGTGTCTGGAGAATCGATTCCGATTTTTGATGCACCGATTCAATTAAAAATCGATTTTCGATTCTAAAACAATTTTCATTCCAGGATCGATTTCCGATTCTGAATCGATTTTTCGATTTTGAAACAATTTTCGATTCTGAAACGATTTTCGATTCTGAAACAATTTTCTATTGAAATCATGAAAAGATTAAACAATAACGTAAACAAATAAAACATTTATTTAAAACAATTATTTTCTTTATCTTTTCGGTTTTAATGTAAAAAAAAAAAACTTTTGATTTTGGGGCTTTTAAAATCGATTCTGAATCGTCAGGACTAAAAATCTATATTATTTTTAAAAATCGCTTTTTTTTTCCTGCACCAAACATATCGCACAACACTTTTAATTAAAACACCAGTGAAATAATCTGCAACAAAAATGGATTGACACTCTTAAGTTTGCGGACGATGTGGCATTGGCGGCCTGTTTGACTGATGAAGGCAATTTGTGAACACCATGGTCATCTGGTTCAGAGCGAGCTCATTAAAACTCAATATTTCTAACACTAGGGAGCTGTACGCTGCAGGGGTCGCTGTGTTTCTACAAACTTGAGATCGACTACCACCTGTCCTTCTCACAACATGCAGAGGGGGGTATACAAAAAAACATAGTGCATGTTTCTCCTGAAAAGGCTAAAAGGTTTCAAGGTCAAACAGGACATTTCAACTACAGTGTACCGATCACTCACTGAGCCAGTCCTTACGTTCAAGATCTCGTCACGATACAACTTCCTTACAGGAAAGAACTAGAAAAATCTCACCAGAATTATCAACAGGCAGCTAGACTTACCAGTATACCTCCAGTGAATCTAACAGAACTTTACAGTCGTGCATAAAGGAAAGAGAGCTGCATCACCAAGGACCCTTCACACCCCCTTCAGGTAACTGTTTTAGAGTTCTCCATGTCAAGAAAAAAAACTTATAAAAACTCTTGTTTCCACTTCAATCAACCAAATAAAGGAAAATAGTTGTTGATTTGCAGATGACATATGGTCTAATGTGGTTGTGAGTTTTTAAGTATCTTATGACGGTAGATATAGGGCAGGGGTGTCAAAGTCAAATACACCGAGGGCCAAAAAAACAAATTTGCTACAAGCCAAGGGTCGGACTGGTTCAATGTTTATTTTAAGGGGGTGATATAAAAATGTTTTTCTTCTTTCTGCACTCTTTTCATTCAATGTTTTCTTTTTGATGAATTTGTTTTATTTCGTCTCTTTTAAATGAATGAATAAATGAATTAAATACAATATTAAATGGCTTTACATCTGCTAAGTTCTTGCCATAAATCAACACAGACATGTTCCTGCTTTTAGTATTTTTACAGTATTTTATAATGCAGCCGTTTGTTTCGTTTTTTTTTAAATACAGTTTTCTTATGATTTTTAATATGCTTTTTTATGATTTTTTTACTGTTGGCTGCAAATATCAAGCTGTGATATCCTTCATTTTCTACAGCTGATAGCTGTTGGTCATTAATTATGATGAAGTTTAGCAACTTTTGCTAGTTTTTTGATACTTTGTTTAAAAAAAAAAAAAATATTTTGTTTTTTTCCTTCTCTTTTTTGTTTTTTATATTGTTTATTGTTGGTTTGTTTATTGTTTAAGGAAATTCTACCATTGCTGTTCATTGTTCTTTAGTTTTAGCAGGTCGCTTTCGTAAATGAGCCCATGAGGTTCAAAAGATTTACCTGACTAAATAAAGGTTGAATGAATGAATGAAAACTTCTGTGTGAACATTTGAGCTCCGTGGCTTCAGCTGTGTGTTTTTCCTTGTTCAATCCGGGGCGGGCACTCTGATTTCGGTCAGCCGCTCTCAGCCTGCCCCTCCTACGAGACAGTCAGACAGCGGGTTGGACTGGACGCAGCTGGCCGCTGTCGGTCTCCCTGTTTCAGTTCAGCGAGAGTGGCGTCCCCCTGAAGACTCAGAGCTCGAATGTCCAACGTAAAACTAACTTGACCGCGGTTTAATGGGGCGCTATGGCTCTGCAGACATTGCACGTTGCTGTCTTGTGGTGTTTAGTGTAAAATGCTTCCACACAGC
Source organism: Garcialebias charrua (assembly GCA_038048925.1). NCBI lineage: Eukaryota > Metazoa > Chordata > Actinopteri > Cyprinodontiformes > Rivulidae > Garcialebias > Garcialebias charrua. The sequence goes on from JBBPBX010005039.1 coordinate 68,012, forward strand.
GGACATGTTACGATGAAAAGTTGGCTAGCTGTTAGCTAAAGTGCTACTCACTCAGTCCGCACGCTCTAGCTGGCTGCAAACTATGAAATGGATTTCCTGAATGTGACGTGAGGCGGGTCTTAGAACTCTGAGTTCATGAGACACGACTCCGGATCGGCCCCATCCCTACTACTGTTGCATTGTGGGGAATGTAGTGTTGGTGCGTGCAAAACAATGGCCTGCGGGCCGTTTCTAATAGTAATTCAATATCATCCAGGGGGCCACAGATAATTAATTTGCGGGCCGGATCTGGCCCGCGGGCCTTGACTTTGACATATGTGGTATAGGGTAAGGGGTTTGGGAGTCAGGGTCAGGGTCTTTATCATAGTCATTTCAATGAAATGACAACGATAAATCCAAAGTCCCTGTGGAAAACAGTGCAAAGACGGGGAACTAGCAAAGATTTATTGAGGAACATCAGTTTTTCAACAGTTTTAGGACTTAGCTGGTTTCTATTTTTGCTCACTCACTCGCTAGGGACATATGATGCTGTCATGCATAAAAAAAGTTTCACCAGTGTGAACAGATGTGGGTAGTACACATGTTGATGGTTCAGACAGTACACCAGTGGATGTTCTGATCCAGTGTATTTCAAAGTGGAGGCCGCCAGGAGGCGCTAGGGGGACCCCAGAAAACAGGAGAGAAGATTAAATTTTTTTTTTTTTTAAAGCAAAAATAAAAAAATAGTAATAATAATAATAAAAATTGCCCACTAGGGCCATCTGTATGTATCTGAGAGAGGCTTGATTTATTTTGTTTTGCTCTTCTTGTCAACAAGTTGTTGAAAAGTTGATGTTTTTTTCAGTGGGAATAAAATAGTGTTTAAAACATGTTAGTTAATAACATTTTTATGCTCATCAGCTGTACTAATTAATTGAATATAGTGAATAAAAGTTAAAACATTCTAAAAGTTGATGTTTCTTCACAGAAGCTAATGCTGTTTGGTGGGGCCATGGCAAGAAAAAGTTTGGGAACCCCTGTTCTGATCAATGGTGGATCTGTCATGTCATGTCAAAATAATATTTGAGCCTTATGACCACAAAAATCATATAGATCATTTTACTGTAACGCTATTGAAATTATGGTTGGGCTATGAATGAAGTGTTCCCACATGTTAGAACAACTTTTCTTCCTGGCTCCATAATGATACAATCTCAACAACACAACAGCAAGAACGCACCCACTCTCCCAACACATTGAGCACTTGTCATAATGATTTTATAGAGGTGAGCGCGACCAAATTCAAAACTGCCTGAACCAGTCACCTGTCAGAATTGAGACGACACAGTGCCAGAGAATCAGCTGACTGGACCGCGAACCAGTCAAGTGATTCATTCCCATAACAAAACAGTTTGTGTTTCAAACGTCACGTGACTTCTTCCGCAGTAAAGCAAGCTCTGAAGCAGTGTTCTGGTGTAATTGTACTTCAGGGTTCAAAACAAGTATCAAAGCTTTTGTTTCATACTGCCATCACTAGTCTGAGCCTCTACTATACCAAAGACAATTTTCTGTTACAGTGTGTGACAGATAATAACATGTTTTGAATCTTGAATCTTTTGCGCAGTTTAAGATGGCTGCCACAGCTAATCAACCCAAAAATGTCTACAACTCATTCAAATGTACAAATACTGGTAGTCCTCGACTTACGAGCACTCTTACTTACGAGGTTCCGGACTTACGAATATGCATCTCATAAAATTTAAAAAAAAAAGTTTTTTTTATTTTTTTTTTTATTTTTTAGAAATGAATACATGTACAGTACTGTACAGTCACCAAGCACAAATTTTAGCCTATCCTAACACAGATTTTACAAATGAAGGAGTGAGTTGAATTGTCTCCCTTTCACATAAAGTGAAAGTACTGTAGCTCCCTTTATGTGAATGGAGCCTGCTGGGGAGGAGGGAGACAATTCAACTCACTCCATCTTTAAAAACTGTGTTAGGATAGGCTAAGTGCTTGGTGACTGTACAGTACTGTACATGTATTCATTTCTAAAAAAAAAAAAGAAAAAAAATTGTGATCCAACTTACGAATTTTTGGACATACGAGCGGCCCGTAGGTACGGAACTCGCTCGTAAGTCGGGGACTACCTGTACTGAGCTAAAGTTTGACTTGGCAGTAACTCAGTGATCCTCGACACACACTTTGAGCTCTGAAAGATTAGATTGTGTAAAGTTCAGTCTCATGTAGACCTGTCATGATAAACAACAAATCAATTAATCGCATGATAAAGGAAAATTATCCACATCCATCGTTTTCATTTATCGTGTCTCTCTTTCTACTGAAGACACTTGATGACAAAAGGCTCAACTCTATTTTTTCTTTAAAATCCGTTTGAACCAAAATCACGTTTTTTTAGCGTTAAAAGTAGCTAAACTATGAGCTAAGCTAACAGGCCGACCTCGGGGGGAAAAAAACCTCCGTCTTGTCGAAGCTCCAAAATTCACAGTTGAAACCCGTGCTTTTGCGTAAAAAAAAAAGAAGTTGTTTTTCCTCTGCAAAATAGAAGCAGCTGGACTTGTTTACTGATTTTTTTAGTAAAAGCTTTGTGTGACAAATGCTAAAGAGCTCAAACCACACAGACAGAGCGTCCGCCATTTTGAGAACCAAATAAAGGAAGGAGAGACAACCCAGGTCAAGAGGCCTCCCTTTCCTTTTTCTTAAAGACACACCTAGCGGTCGAAAAAAGGTACTACACACAAAACAAATGAACATTTCTTCTTAAATTTGACAATAATAATTATTGTCAAATTTCAAACAATATTATCGTTTATCGCAATAATTTTGGAGACAATTAATTGCCCAGCAACATTTGTTATCGCGACGGGCCTAGTCTCATGTGATGCCTCTGAAATGCACCAGCTGACTGACTGTGTCTAAGTGTGTTGCACTGACCGGAGACTGGAAGCAGCAGTAAAGCTGTGTGAGGTAGGGGTGACAGCAGGCCAGCGAGAGAACCCGCTTCTCCGTCATGGTGCACTCAACGTCGTCGTCCTGCAGAATGATGTCCTTCTTCAAAACCTTGATTGCAAAAACGCAATCTCGGTCGTTTAGTTTCGCCAACATCACCTGCTGACACAACAACACTCAGTCAGAAGAACGGAGCAGGAAAATGTACACGTCTTTCAGCTTTGTACTTGGGTTGATGACACTTGAACATTGAACTACACGTTTTAAAAGACAATAAAAAAAATAAAAAATGGCAATTAAAGGAGTAAGTGTGGGTTATACATCTGCAACACACGTCTGGTGGTATCCATGACCTTATGTAGCCATGTGCAGTTGTTGGTGATGGACACATCCATATCAAATGTTAGTTTAAGGCTGTTTTTGATGTCAGTGAGCATTTAGAGTCTAACTTAATTCCTCCACTGAATAAATATGTTGGGATATTTGTAGCTCGGCATGATGCCCATTTTGTGCATCTTAGGCCAAATCTGATAAGCTACATACAGCAGCTACATTTCCAAAAACTAAAACTGTTTCAACAATGTTTATGTTTATGTTTATGTTTATTAAATTTGTTCATTTTTTTACAAAAGAAACAATACAAGGCAATCTCATAATGATAGTGTACAAAATGTAAAAAAATGAAAGGTGGCAGAAAGAAGAATAAATCTTATTATATCTGCCCCTTATCTCCAACAATCAGATTAAACAACAGTAGTCAAACCATGTAAACAATAATAATCTTCAACCAACTTTTTCCAACAATCAGGTTAAACAATAATATTCTTCAACCAACAGTACAAAATGACTAATTCTTTTTAGTTTTCTAACTAATACTAATACAGTACAAAATGACTAACACTTTCTAATTTTCTAACTAATACAATACACATTACGTTATTTCACATATATTTTTTTAACATATTTGTTTTGATCATTTTTTTAAATGTAAACATTGACTTGGCATTTTTAACTACATTCTCCAAGCCATTCCATAATCTAATTCCCTGAATTGAGGTAGAACGTCCCTTCAAACTGGTTCTGAATTGTGGTTTTACAAACAACTCTGTTCCCTTAAGATTATAACAACTTTGTCTTTTAACAAAGTGCATTTGGATATTTAAAGGTAATGCATTATTTTGAGCTCTATACATAACTGATAAAATATTATAGTCTACCAAATCATGGAACTTCAGTAATTTTAGTTGATAAAATAATGTACTTGATGGATGACGGTAATGCTTTCTAGTGATAATTCTTACAGCTCTTTTCTGTAATACAAAAATAGGCTTTGTGATTGTTTTACACGCATTCCCCCAAACATCAATACAATAGATTAAGTGTGGAACAATGATTGTGTTATACAACAAATACAGAGCTTTATCATTCAATAGGTCTCTGACTTTGTACAGTACTGCAATCGATTTAGCTATTTTTATTCTTACAGAATTTATGTGTTGTTTCCATGTCAGTTTGTCATCAATGATAACACCCAAAAACTTCACCTCATTCACTCTACAAATCTCAACATCCTCAATTTTGAGTGGAACATCGACAGTTTTCTTTCTATTACCGAATAACATGTAATTAGTTTTCTCTAGATTTAATGATAATTTATTTATTTTAAACCAAGTTTGTATCTTGACAAATTCTGTCTTTATCAATTCCAACATTTGTTCAATATCTTCACCTAAACAGAAAAAAGTGGTATCATCAGCAAAAAGTACACATTTAAGGAGTCCTGACACATTTACTAAGTCATTCACATATAAAATAAAAAGCTTTGGTCCAAGTACAGAGCCTTGGGGAACTCCACATGTGATATTACAGAGGTCAGATCTTACATCATTTATTTGTACAAATTGTTTCCTATCTTTTAAGTAGCTAGATACCCACTGTAATGCTGGTCCTCTAATACCATATTTGTTCAGCTTTTCTAGGAGAATGGTGTGATCAATAGTATCGAATGCTTTTTTTAAATCAACAAAAATACTGATACAATATTGTTTTTGATCGACAGCAGTAGTTATTTGTTCCATTAATTCCATGAGAGCCATTGATGTAGAGTTTTTTGCTCTAAATCCATACTGACTATTGCTTAGAATATTTTGTTTATCTAAAAATTGGTCTAGTCTGTTTACAAATAGTTTTTCAAGAATTTTTGAAAACTGTGGTAATAAGGATATAGGTCTATAATTGTTGAATACACATTTATCACCATTTTTAAAAAGAGGAACGACCTTAGCTACTTTCATATTATCTGGAAATATTCCTGTTGAAAATGATAAGTTACATATGTAAGTGAACGGCTCAATAACATGGCTCATTATGTCCTTCACAAACATCATATCCATGTCCACCCAGTCTTTCGATCTTTTGTCTGTAAGATGTTTTACTACATTCATTATTTCCTCTTTGTTAGTTCCATTTAGAAAAATACTATTTGCACAACCTGTAATTGAGTGGGTCACATTTTTATCTACTTTAGGTATCTTAGCTGCAAGGCTTGATCCAACATTCACAAAATATTGATTAAATTCATTTACAATTTCATTTTCATCATGAATTTCATCGTCGTCTTTTACAAAATATTTTGAAATACCAGTTTTTGCTTTATGATTCTTCAGGACACTATTCATTACTCGCCATGTTGCTTTCATATCACCATTACTTTTGTCTAATAATTTACTATAATATTCTTTCTTATGTTTCCTTATAATCCCCACTAATTTATTTTTATACTTTTTATATTTTTCTTCAGCGCTCTGACTTCGCAATTTCAAGAAACATGAATACAAATAATTCTTTTTTT
>JBBPBX010005040.1:15308-31458 GCA_038048925.1 Garcialebias charrua
TTCACACTCCTACTCTATGACAAACTGAGGGTCTGAGCACAACTAGGCAACACAGATATACTCTAGATTTGTTTGTACCAGATACAACCACTCATTCAGTAAGAGGTGATGTAATGAATTTATTATTATTTAGAGAAAATAAAACGGTAGTGAGACAGTAATCACTGGATCTACACCTACAACTGATTTATTTTGAAGTCAAGATGGCCGTCACAGCCAACCAACCTAGGAAACACAAAATAGCTCTAACACATTGTAATATTAACAATTTACTTGTTTAACAAACAAATCCTTCCATTAAACTCAACAGTCATGTAAACATGATCGTTAAATCCTGTTTTTTCCAGCTGAGGTGACTGTCTAAGCTGAAGCCCATATTGTCCTAAATTAACCTGGAGACAGTGATACATGTATTTATTACATCTAGGCTTGATTACTGCAATTCACTCCTGTTTGGTATCAGTCAGACCACCATTACACGATTACAACTGGTCCAAAACGTAGCAGCCCGTTTTTTAACCAGTACAGGCAAAAGAGAGCACATTACACCAGTCTTGGCCTCCCTGCACTGGCTACCGGTTCATCTTCGAATCCAGTTCAAAATTCTCCTATATGTCTACAAATCGCTGAACAGTTTTAAATGTAACTTGGATTTACTGCTATGTCCCTTTCATGCTTCCTGAAATCAAGTTATGTTTGTAAGTAATAAAAAAAAATATATATGTTTTAAATAGTACTATTTATCATAGTTCTCATCCAATGACTTTTTATGAAATAAAAAAAAATTCTGCTTAAATTATTAAAAATAAATTGAGGCCCTGAATCAACTGTCCACACTGCTACTCTAAAATACCTGTCACCTGTTGGCGTAATGTAATTCTGATTTTTCAAATGTAATTCTGTTTTTATTTTTCAATTGTAATTCTGTTTTATCACCACTTCCGCTTTGGCTTAATGTAATTCCGTTTGTTCAAATGTTATTGTTGTTTTTTTGTGTGTGTGTGTTTTTTTTTTTATTTTTTTTTTTCAAATGTAATTTTGATTTTTTGACAAGTAATTTCGTTTTTTCAAATATTGTTCATTTACACCTCAGGGCCACCATGATATTTTTTATTGACACATAGATTTAAAACAAATACTAAAGCCATGCAAAATTCTCACCGTGTGTACATCTACAACTGATAGACTTTTGGAGTCAAGATGGCCGCTGTGGTCGTTCCCAAACTTCAGCAGGTATTTTGTGCATGTGACAACCAAAATGATAGGGCGGCTATGGCTGGGTGGTTAGAGCAGTCGTCCTCCAATGCAAGAGTTGGGGGTTCGATTCCACCAGCAGTCACATGCCAAAGTCTCCCTGGGCAAGACATTGAAACAGTGGGGTAGTCTACATATTTTTAGTGGGTATACTGTGCTTATAAACCTTTGTACACTGGTTAGTACAATGTACTGTAATCGTCAATGTATTTAGATTTTTAAGCATATTGAACATTTTCAAATTTCTCTGATGCTTATACTTTAATAAATGTACAACAAACTTTGTAAAACAGTTGGCTTTGTATTAAAAACATGTTATAGAATTTATAAAACTGTATCAAAGCAAAGCTCTGTGTACCGATAGATTGTTACAGAAGCGTTTAGCGTGTTAATGACATGTGCCTAATTATATGTCATGTATCACTGGGCACTTTTAAGTGGGTATACTGAAATTCTTAAGCTTTTCTAGTGGGTATACTCCATATACGCGAGTATCGCGTAGACTACACCACTGCATTGAAACCCTCATTGCCTCTGATGTGTGTCCCATCAGTGTATGAATGTGAAAAAGCTCTGATTATTCTTTGTAAATCTATAGTAGAGTGCTGTATGAATGGGTAAATGAGGGCACAGATAGAAAGGTGCTTAGAACAGTCCATTTTCATTTACCAAAACCATGACGCGGTCAACATTTCTGTTTGTGTGAAGCATGTGAAGCTGTTCTCAACCTGCTCCTGGTTGTCCTGTACGGTGTGTAAGATGGCGGCTGAACAGAGAGGACGCTTTTAGTCGGGCTCCTGCCAGTACTACATCCAAAAGGAGTATTTGGAGAGCTTGTACTCGCAGTTTTTTTGCGCTGGATGTGCAGAGAGGAGTGCTGAAAAAGCTGCGGAAATTGGACTGGAACATGCGATCCAGAATTATGAATCTACAGGCCAACATGTCCGTGAGTTTTTGCCGAGAGTTAGCCTAGCGTAGCTACAAACCGGGCTAATCAAAGCTAACCGAGCTGGATCACCGTAACCGGGTGCCGTAGCTGCGGGGCTGAGGGCTTCGTTAACAAATAAACCGGAAAAATACGCTGGTTGTTACGAAGAAACGCGGGTCGGCACGCTGGAGGTGCTTTTCTGCAGCGAAAGAAAACAACAAAGCTGGGAGTGGAGACTACGGGCTACAAGCTAACGCTAGCCATGTGTTGCTGATAAAAGCTAACGCGAGTGGGCCGGGAGCCGTGAACGCGACCTGGGGCTTCGAGCTGGATCAGGCGCCGCGAGTGGGCCGGGAGCCGTGGACGCCACCTGGGGCTTCGAGCTGGGCCGAGCGCCGTGGGCGAGCCAGGGGACCACCGCATGGGACCGGGCTGGTGTCGGAGCTGCGCCTGAAGCTATTGGAGTTGTGTGCTGTGCTGACTGGGGCTGCATCGGATCTAGTGAGCAAAGCCTCTTCGGATGATGGAGCTGATTGCTGCAGGCTGCTGAAACCGTGAGTTCTGTTCTAATAACACCGGAGCTGCTGCGACTGTAGGAGGCCCAACACTGTGTGCAAACCGGAGGACCGCCGTCTAAGCCAGGCTAGTGTGCCAACCTATTCGGAAAACAGATCTGATTGCTGCAGACTACTGAGACCGTGAGTTCTGAACTAACTGCTGATCAGGGCACTGGGCCACAGCCACCATTGTTAGGCCTGTGAGCCTCGTGGAAGGGCCACGTGGTTCAGTAAACAAACCATCAACCAGAGACCTGCTACCACTACTACAAACTCTGTAAGTAATGACGAAAATGACGAAAAAAGGTGGACAAAAGACATCAGAGTCGGAGGGAAACAACTCAACAGAAATGCAAGACTTTAAAAAATCACTAAACTCTATAAGTGAAAAACTATCAAAATTATCAGCAAAAATTGATTCACAGGCCGGTCTGGTTGATGAAATAAGACAACTGAAAGATCTGTTAATTAGCAAAGACAATAAAATAGCTGAACTGGAAAATAAAATAGATGACATGGAAAAATACACAAAAAAAAAACAACGTGGTGATCACAGGACTTGATGTTAGTAAGTGTCGGACATATAAACAAGCTCTCACTAACACTGGCCCAACTGAGGATGCACCACAGGAAGAACTAGAGACTCTGGAGGAGACTGTAGTAAATTTTTTATGGGACAATTACTATGACATAAAATATGAGGACATTTCGTTCTGTTACACCCTGCCCAGTAAACCACCAAATACCAAACCGTCGGTAGTCGTCGAGTTCGTTNTATATATATATATAATGTATATATAAACTATATATATATATAATGTATATATACTGTGTATATATATACTGTATATACAGTATATATAGATAGTATATATATACTGTATATACAGTATATATACTATATATATAGATATATAGTGACAGAAGAAATATGTTTATAAAAAAAGCTACATACCCCAGCTTTAATAAACTAAATCAATAAAAAAACAAAGATTTTGTTGCTGTGTTCTTTCAAATAGAAACTGATTTCACTGCATGTTCATGAAGAATCATCAATTTAATGTTTGCATGAAAACATGGTGACTATGAGAACTGTTTGTTTTCATCATCTCCCCCTGTGAGCATCGAATCTCATTATGTAACAAAACCAGAATCTGAACAAGTCCAGGTGGAGTGCATCAACCCAGGTTTGACTTCTCAGGAGCGGAGTGTCTCCAGCACGCAGCAAGCTTCCTCTTCTTCGGACCGTAGGTCCCTCTGGGTGTAAATTCCTCGTCTGAAGACCATCGACAATGTTTCAAAACTCTAGATGCGTAACACAGATAAAATGTCACACACTGCAGCAAAGTAATATAACATAACTTATTGAAAGGGTTATACATAATTTACGATACTTTATTACAAATACGCAAAGATTTGAGAAGGAAATAGTCCATCCTCTTACCGGTGACTGCGCCGACGCCATTACAACTGTTTACATGCATGCGCGTTCACGAGAGGCCAACCTGTGGAGGAGGAGCTAAGGAGGCGGAGTTGCAGGTCACCCAGAGTGCAAGGGGGAGGAGGGAGAAAGGTCTCTGTTCAAAATTTTCCTAAGTGCCAGCGTGTTCCAGATATCGCAGACCGTGCCTTTAAGCATGTTTCTTCTGGAGGAAGTTGTCAAGGGTGTCATAACATCATCATATGAGGACATGCTGTACAAAGTTTAAGATTTCAGTCTACCGGTACATTAAGTCTGCATTGGTTTGTGTAATTCAATATCAAATACTTGAACTTGCCGCTAGAAGACCAAATCCTTTGATCCCTTTATTCTAATCTTTACCTCATTTCTGTGGCACACTTAAAAAATACAACTTACTCTTGCAAGAACACCTCACAACTAAGTATTAAATCCATTAAAAACATTTTATGGTCAATGTAATGTCTAGTGCAGTGTATTCTTTTTCGTTTTCATCTTTAACTTTTTAGGGGTCTCCACAGCGAGTCATCCTCCTCCACCTCACTCTGTCCTCTGCATCCTCTTTCCTCACTCCATCTCCATGTCCTCTCTAACTGCATCCATATACCGTATTCTCCGGCCTATAAGTTGCACCAGTCCAATTATGTCCAATGAAGTGGAAAAATCCACGTATAAGTTGTACCGGCCTATAAGTCGCACCTCACGGCACAAAACGAGCACGCGCAGCAACAACAGACATGCAGAGCAGCAAACAGACCTGCATCTCTTTGATCTTTAAAGATAAACACATAAAAAATATATTCTTGTTAGCTGACATTACAGTAAAAGTGTGTCTCAGTTTAACTTTTCTTGATAAATGCACTTTGACGGTTAAAAACCGTTAAATTAAGTGACCATTTTTTTGACCAAAGTGAAAAAACCGAAAAATCCACGTATAAGTCGCACCGGCCTATAAGTCGCAGGGCTTAGAAATGTATGCAAAAAGGTGCGACTTATAGGCCGGAGAATACGGTAACTCCTCTTTGTCATTTTCCTGGCAGCTGCATTTCTAACATCCTTCTACCAATATACCCACTGTCCCTCCTCTGGACATGTCCAAACCATCTTAGTCTGGCCTCCCTAACTTTATCTCCCAGTTGTTCAACATGTGCTGTACCTCTGATGATCTCATTCCTAATCTTATTCATCCTTGTCACTCCTAAGGAGAACCTCAACATATTCATTTCTGCCACTTCCAGTTCTTTCTCTTGTCTTTTTGTCAATACCACTGTCTCCAGACCATACAACATAGCTAGTCTCACCACTGCCATGTAAATCTTTCCTTTGACCTTTGTTGCCATTCTTTTGGCACAAATCATTCAAGAATCTTTGCTCCATTCACTCAATGCTGTTTGGACTCTCTTCTTCACCTCTTTACCACACTCCTCGTTTTCCTGTTCAGTCGACCCCAAGTACTTTGAAGCCCTGCACCTTTGTGACCTCTGCTCCATGTAGCCTCACTGTCTAGTACTACCCATTAGTTTGGTATTAGTGTTGATATTTGTTAATAGAAATAAAACAATTCATGCCCAATTTTGTCACAAACACAACATACTGTAAAGGGTTATATTGACCTTTGTTCTACTTATCAATTTACCGGTAATAGCTTTACCTGCTTCTTCCTTTCTGGGTTTTGGGGTTCCTGGTGCCACTGGTGTTCAAATCCAGCAGTCACTATGTGACAGGTGGGGTACACCTGGAAAGGTTGCAAGTCCATCACAGAACCACAAAGACAAACAACCATTCACTCTCTCACTCACACCTAAGGACAATTTACAGTAGTTACAAATTAGTCCAACATGCATGTTTTTAGTCTGTTGGAGGAAACTGAAGTATGGTCTACTTGTGTAAAGGTGTAACAACAATAACTGCTTGTGCATCCACTTCCTAAAAGGGTCTCTCACTCCCATCAAGGAATTCCAACTGATCAACCAGCGGAAACTAGCTGAATAAACATTGTGTCATCATTTCAGGACTCTTGGATCCCCATGGGCGTTGTCCTTGGCCATTCCCCGACATCCCTCGAGAATGTTTATGGATCTCACTGGACGGAACTGGTTATCAATCCTCTAACAGTGCCCTCAAGAGTGTCCTTGGACATCTCACTGCTCTCACCCCCCCTCCCCCTGTGTAATGTCTATGTCACTATGTGCGAGGTTTTTTCTTTTTCTTTTATAGATGGCCTCCATTCTCACCTTACAGCCATCCTCTTCACACCATTATGATTTTTTTAAATAGGATAGAAAGAAAGGAAAGATGGAAAGTAAGACTGCAAAATATAATAAATATACACAAAGAGAGCATACGGCAAATACACCCGACCGTTGCCTGTAAACCTGCAAAGAACATGACAGAACACAGCAACAAAATACTGTACATATGTATAAAATACTTAGAATATTCATGGCTTTGCAGTAGATTTCTATAAATATATATACCTATACGTATATACATACATACTTATACATGCATATGCAGTCACATATACATCTACATATCTACATACGATACCCACATATACATCCCTGCATCTATTTGTGTGTGGTTGTGAGCATGCATAAGTGTATAAGGCTTCTCTAATAGAACATTCAATAGTGACTACGAAGTATCAGAGACCCAACCCCAAGACCCGAGGCAGACAAAGGAGGGACCAGAGCCCAAGACCCCAAGAGGGACCCCGAGCGCAGAGCCCCCAGGGCCACCCGGACAGGACGAGCCACTCACCCACCCCCCAGATCCGACCATAGGGGAGAACCGGAAGAGCCCCACCAGCGACTACACACAATGACCCAGGCCAACAGCGACATACTCACAGGCCCCGCCGGAACCCGCTGCACCGACGTAGCCCCAGGCCTAGGCACCAAGGCCCGGGCACCGAGGACGCACACCCCTCAGGCCCAGGCCCAACAGGACCAGAGGACTCGAGCCCCACCAGGCAGCCACCAGGCCGAGCCGACACACGCCCAAGCGCCCAGCCCCAGACACCGAGGGCCCCAAGTGCGCCGGCAGGCAAAGGCACACCCCACTAGGGGGCCGCGTGGCAGGGCGCGACACCAAGCTGTCCCAGCTGTATCAAAGAGGGGGCAGTCTAAGGGCCAGTTTACACGGCGCGTATTTTGAGTGTAACCGCTACTTTCTCTTTGCGACTTTGCTTATCGCCTACACGACACCGCTGGCCCCCCTCTATGACACCGATAGTTTTCTGAGCCTGCTCCCAAAGTGGAACTTTTTCGCTGCACCCCCGCTGATAATGTAAACATCTCCTGCTGATCTTTTGTGTCAACCACATGCGCGCAGCCCGCATGCGCGGGGCAGGCTGACATTTCACGTGTCACGTTGCAAAATATAACAGTTTAACAATAATAAACAGTATTTATGTTGGCGTGGGAGATGTTTAAATTTATCTGAACTGTACAGTATCTATCTGGACTCGTTACATTTTTTAAACAGTGCGTAACGTGCTGTGAAAATGAAGACACCAGGTTTATTTTTTATTTATTTATTCAGCAGCACAAATTTTACAACACAAACACTGAGAATTAAACTGAACACACTATTAAAAACACGTGAACCGAACTGTAACTACGTTAATGAACTGGACTCTTGCTGTGTGTTCATCTGGACCCATCAGAACCGCCGAACCGTCTGCCTGTTTGTTGGAACGAGTCGACAGCTTCTGCACCTGGCAGAAATAAATAAATAAAAACTCCGTTGTTGTGTGATCAAAGTAAACACAAGCAAACATTATATTAAGAACGTTGATTTACCTGCTGTAAGTCAGCTGTTTATCACGGAGTAAAGTCAGACTTCATCCTCATCGACTCGGTTCTGGTCCACAGTCAGCAACTGGTGCAGCTTGTTAGATGAAAAGAGTCCCGCTTGGTGTCAAATCTGTCGACTCTTATCCAAAATCCAGCTTTAACTTGTTGTTGTTAGCTCAGCTTTTAGCACAAAAGAAACTAGCAGACTGCCAGCAGAGTGACGCAGCACACATGCGCAGTGGGTGAAGGTTCAGCAGGACGCATGCGCAGTGGGTGTAAGCGGGGGGGCATGAGGGAGGGGGGAGATTCGAGCAGATCCATGTCAGATCCGTGTCAACGCAAAACTTTTAAACTAATTAACATGCCCAAAAGTTATGTTTCCCCCACACAGTGTCCGTGTAAACAGGGCCTAAGTCCCGGCCTGACAATAGTCATTCACACACAGACACAATCACACAGACCCACCCTCATCCTCACCCTCACTCACTCAAAGACATACAATAACGACACATTCCATTCATATTCTTGATAAGAAAGAAAAAGGAATATGATCCCGACACACACACACACACCTGCCCCCAGATGTGCTGTTGATGTGTGTTGTTGTTAAGTGCAATATAAAAAAAGGAAAGAAGAAGGAGCAGAGGCTGGCATAATGCCAGTTTCCCCTCCACCCCAACTCTAATCCAAACCCTTACTGTCTAAATGCATCATTGGAAGTGAGCACAGGTACAGGGGGCGAGGTGTTTTTTTAAATATTAGAGTATTTCTTCCCAGCCAAGAAGAAAGAGTTTGATAAGATATTTTTTTGCCTCTAATTTCTACGTGCCCAGTTTCACTATTTTTTTGTCTGTCTACACAGATCTCACCTGTAACTGAGTCTTGGAGGCTGTGGTTTATTTATCTGAATAAAGGTTGAATGAATTTTAACCACTACTCTTATGATTTTAAATTAAGGGCTAGGCTATCACAAAGGATTAGGATTCAGCCTAAATCTCTGTTTTGCTAATTCAACGTGAAGACATGCTTTGGTGGACCCCTGTGCCTTATCTGGTTTGATTTTATAAGAAGTACTACATTTGTAATGATGCAAGTAATCAAACAACTAATCCTTGTTTGGATGATCAATGAGTCGGTATCGCATTGCAAATGTGTTTTGCCTTGATTAATATGTAGGTAAACTCCCCAAAATGATTTACTGTGGGCACAATAGCTTACTTTTTAAGTTCATATTAGCAAACTAAATAAATGTTTGGTAACATGGTTCAGCATTGGTGGACATGTGCAACAGAAGCCCAGTTTTTCGTTTTTAGGAGTGGCACATAAGAAGGCTTGGGAACTGTTCACCTAGATATTAATCTTGATATTAAATACTAACATTTGCATTGCTCGCAGCGCAATGCTTATTTTAGTCTCAGTGCAACTCTATCGAAAAAGTGCTAGAGCTGTAAAAAGATGTTTTAAAAATAGAGCCACATTGTTCCAATCAGTCATTACCAAATACACAGATCCTGGCATGAATTATTTGGTGTCCCTAGTAGCCCTTATTGGGATGGGCAGAGGGGGCGAGCGGTGTTGTTGAATCAATAGCCATAAGGAGGCTGGCTCCTGTTTGCTTTCAAGATCTACAGCCGAAGGACCCAGTCATCAAAAGTTAATGAGCTATTTAGATCATGCTGTTTCTTCGGCTCTCTACTGAGAAAACACTGCTGAACTGGGAAGAAAGGGGCTCCTACACATGTGTGTCTGTGTGTGTGTATACCTTTTATATGCGGGTTGTGTCTCCTATCTACAGAGGGAGATCGACAGCTGAGAGAACAAAGCAGTGGTTATCATGAATGTGCAGTTGTTCGAGCATTGTTCGTTGCAAACGCTATGCACGGGTTGCAACCCTTATTTTCTGGCCAGTATTGTGAAAACAAAGCTTCTTTTAATGTGTAAGGCCACAGTCAGGCTGTTCAGACACTGCAATGGGTTCTGCTCGTCAGTTCGTGGACTCCAGAGAAAACTTGGACCATCGCATTCGTTATTTTCCACTTTTTCATTGGTAATTTTAAGCGAAACACAGTACACCTTATAATAAATAATAAATACACCTTTGTTTCTGCCAATATAATCTTGACCTTTTCTGTCTCATTGTCCCTGTTTTATTTTTTCCCACTATCCTTGCTTATTTACACCATCCCCTCTCTGCTCCCTAATTTTCCAGCACTGTTCCCTTCGCCTTCCGCTGGGAATCAGCTAACGAGGCCTATGTGCAGACAGACCGACATGCCACTCAGGAGCCTTGCCAGATTGTCTGGCTGCTGGCCTTATTTGTCATGGCATATAAAGGAAGAAGTTATGGTTGTCTAAAATCCCTACAGGCCCAGTAGGAGAATTGGATGCATTCTTTATTTCTAAGACCACAAAATATCTGTATAGTCAGCAGAAAAGAAAGGCCTGACCATCAACCTTTTTCTCAAAGTTGCAACTTTGAAGTCTTGGGAAATTAAATCTATCCAAATAGACATTTAAAACACACAAGTCAACTTTCACATCCCATCCTACATTTTCAATATCCCCGCTGTGGGAGAGTGGGATAATATAAAGCAAACTATCTGGCAGTGCAGCTAAAAATTTCTGACCAGCACGTCATTCAAGCTATATTGAAAGGATGAATCAGACTCAGGTGAGTCAAATAGAGCATTGATTTTTTTTCTCCCCAGGTTGGACCCAGTAGAGGAGGTTTTATCTGTTGTGCTCTCTCACACATTAACCTCCAGCTCACTTTGAAATACTGCTAAACCCCAGTGGACCGAAATCTCACCGGTGGTGCCTAATTGGTCAACCTTGATGTGGTCCTGCTTCTGCTAGGCTGCTGGGTCAGTTCTTCATTTGTTAGATTTGATGCCTTCTAGCACTTTTCCCACAAAACACTGATCCCGTAGCTTGGGAATCTGGAACCAAGGCTCAGAGTGCAACAGAGGAGGGATGGATTTTGGTTTACCGTTAGCCTCAGCACTCTTGAACATGAAATATAAAGGCAGCAGAAGATATTTGAAGCATCTTTGTAAAAATTAAAAAGTAATCTATATTTTGAATATCACCAGTAGCAGCTGAAAACAATTCAATGTCTAAATTTTAGTCATGAACAATCTATAAATCATCTTTCCACTCATCACTTCCTGAAGTGTTCACTAATTACCTTTATTAGTAACACCTGTGCTCAACACTTTGACAAGTCCAATGTCTGCTGTGATAAACACAGTGAAAATCTTACTTTAGGAAAAACCTGCAATTAAGTCATGTTTGTTGCATTATCTTGCCTAAAATTGTTTTACATTGTAACTGCTGTTTGTGTCTCTACCCATGAGGCCCAGTCAAGCTCAGCCTGAATGAGCAACATGGGTTTGCAATAATTCTCAGTCGGGTCATCTGGACAGTTTCGTTTTTATAGAAACGTTTCACCCTCCATCTGGAGGCCATCATCAGTCTGAGAAAACACTGCTGTTTGGCTTTTGGCAACTGTCCAGATGACCCGACTGAGAATTATTGGATTTGGTACCTGGATTATTGAGCATGAACTTTGTTGCCTTGAACCACTTTGGCTGTGGCTGCCTGCCTGGGAGGAGTCGACGAGGGACAGGACGGTCCCCAGAAACCATCTTGGCTCCAGCAAACTACTGTAGTTGGTCCACTTAAGGGGTTTACTGCTTGGTGGGGGAAACAGTTTGCTGGAACTCCTCTGACTGATGATGCCCTCTGAATGGAGGGTGAAACATTTCTATAAAGAATAAACTGTCCAGATGACCCGATTGAGAAATATTGGATTTGTCTTAGTTGACACGCCTTTGCAACATCACTTGGACATCAGGGGCAGTGCCACTGGATAGGCAGATTTTGGGTGGTAGTTCCCCCTCTTCAAAATTGGGGGCTCTGAGGTGTGCTCCAAATATAGGGGCATAAGTCTCCTTAGCCTCACTAGTAAGGTCTATTCAGGGGTACTGGAGAAGGGAATCCAATCGTTGGTCGAACCTCAGATCCAGGAGGAACAATTCATTAATTCATTCAACCTTTATTTAGACGGGTTAATCCCATTGAGCCCCGGGGAGTCATTTACAAGAGAGACCTAATTTATTTAACAAACAGTGATGACAACAGTGAATAACAATGACAAAAATAGACAGTCACTAAAGAGGCATACAAATTATTATTATTTTTATTTTTTTAACAAATCAAAACAAAATAGCAACCAAAAGGACAGTCAAAAGGAAAAGTAGCAGGGGAAAAACAGATAGATTAGATTAGCTAGATTATGCAGATTCCATCCTGGCCATGGAACACTGGATCAGCTCTTTATGGTACGTCCACACCTAACAGCGTTTCAACGGCAGGAGCATCCAGTTTACATGCAAAGTCAATGGGGGACGCGCCTCCAGGCGCGTCTTGGCGTTGGGCGTCACGTCACGTGCGTGTTGAGCGTGCTGGAAAGCGTTTTCCGTGCACGTGAACCCGCGTCAGCCTCCAAAGCACGCCTTGAACATGTTGATGATTTCGCCGTTCAAACATTCAAACGCCGTTCAACTCTCCCTGATTGGTTGATCAGGGAGAGTCGGGGGGAGGAGAGTCCCTATGTGACGCGGAAACGAGGGGACGGGCATTGCGCAACTATGTGACGTATTGTTTGTGGGACACAGAAAAAACCCGCGGAGTCATGGACTATGGAAGAGAAACTCATTGTAGCTGTGTGTTCGCGACAAGTCCTTCACGACCAGTCAAGTCTGCTCCACAGAGACAGAAATAAAAAGCTCCTTGCCTGGCGGAGTGCAGTGAGGAACTCCGTATACCGGTAAGCTCCTCCCACACACCCCGCTGCCACACCGCCGCAGTTTCGCGTTGGTCTGGACACCACTGTGGGTCCAGTGCGTCCACTTGCGTGCGTGATGAGCTTTTTTGAAGTTTAAACGCTGTTAGGTGTGGACGTACCATTAGAGTCCTCGAGGGGTCAGGGGCGTTTTCCTCATCCAGTCTACATGTGTTTTGTGGATTTGGAGAAGGCGTTTGACCGCGTTCCTCGAGGTATACTGTGAGGGTGCTTTGTGAGTATGGGATTCAGGGCCCAATACTACGGGCTGTTCAGTCCCTATACAAGCAAGTTTGACTCACATTGCCAGTAGTCAGATCTTTTCAGAATGGGAGTTGGACTCCACCAGGGCTGCCCATTGTCACGGATTCTGTTCATGACTTTCATGGACAGAATTTTTCGGTGCAGCCAGCGGAAAGAGGGAATCCGGATGGCCTCAGGATTCCATCTCTGCTCTTTGCAGATGATGTGGTCCAGTTGGCGTCATCATGCCATGATCTCCGGCTCTCACTGGCTGACTGTGAAGTAGCTGGGATGAGAATCAGCACCTCAAAATCCAAGGCCATGGACCACAATCAGAAAAGGGTGGATTGCTATCTTTGGGTCGACGGTGAGGTCCTGCCTCAAGTGGAGGTATGTTGGGGTTTTGTTCAAGAGTGAGGGAAGAATGGAGTGTGAGACCAACAGACTGACTGGTGCAGCATCTACAGTATTGCAGACTCTGTGTCAGTTCATTGTGGTGAATAGGTACCGTATTTTCCAGAATATAGGTTGCACCTACGTCAAAATGTGAACTGTGTTTAGCTCTGCTGCAAATGTCTCTTCCACAGGAATGCACAGCAAGGCTTTTAAGAAGATTAACACTTAAAAACAATTATTTGTTTGATTATAAATTATAGCAAATATGTGTCTGAGCTGAACTTTTCTTTAATAAATGAACGTAATTGTGAAATGAGCTGGATTAAAAAATTTGTTTCGCTACGTCTGATGAAACAAAACGTGCACGCGCAGCACCAGACATGCAGTAGCAGCGAACAGACCTGCATGTACCGGTATTTTAATTTTAGCAGGATAAACACCTAAAAATATATATTTGTTAGCTGACATTATTGTAAGAGTGTGTCTCAGTTTAATTTTTGTTAATAAATGATTACAAATCAGCTTATTTTATAAAAAGCCATAAATAGGTCGCACCTGAATATAGGTTGCAGGGCATGCAAAAATGATAAAAAGCCGCGACCTATGTTCCGGAAAATACGGTACAGTAGTTTAGCTGTAAGGTAAAGCTCTCTGTTTACCAGTCGGTCTATGTTCTTATCCTCACCTATGGCCACAAACTCTGGGTAGTGACCGAAAGAATGAGATTGCGGATACAGGCAGTTGAAATGAGTTTCCTCGGCAGAGTAGCTAGATTCTCCCTTAAATATAAGGTGAGAAATTCAGTTCAGTTCCAGGAGAGAGTCGGAGTAGAGCTGCTGCTCCTCCACATCGAAAAGAGCAGGTTCAGGTGGTTCATGCATCTTGTAAGAATGCTTTCTGGGTACCTCTCTTGGGAGATACTTTGGGCATGTCTGACTGGGCGGAGACCCCGGAGAAGACCCAGGACACGCTGGAGAGAATATATGTCTCGGGTGAACTGGGAGAACCTTAAGGTCGGGGTATACTCAGGTGTCCTGTCAGCCATGCGGAAACTGTGCACACGTTCAGACTTCATACTCAAGCTTCCACGCTGAGTGGCTGCAGAGCAGCTCCACAGGCAAGGGGCGTTTACCTTTAGGACAAATTGAGGTCGCCGATTGGTCATTTGCTGACCCGCCTACTGGATTGAATGACAGGTAAAAAAAAAAAAAAAAGAGAGTTGGCAGCTCTAGACGCAGCGGTGTTCTGCGTTTAAATGTTGTTAATAAAAAGTTCTAAACAATATAAAAAAATATAAAAAACAGGGAGCGCTGGCCCTGCAGCCCACACATCAGATCAGCCCACCAGGAAATCTTCAGACCCTCCCGCAGCCACGTTGGACATGATTTGAATTTGCTCGTGACAAATTCCTTCATATGTCACATTTCAGTCATGGCGTCAACGGAAGAGAAGGTAGAGATCACTAGCCTTTTGGCAAAAAACAAACAAAAAGAAAAGAACAGATCAGGGATGAAGAAGGGAAATTTATACATCGGTGTCGCATACAAAACAGTCCGTCGCCGGGCAGTTTAGTGTGCAACACGGAGGACGCATACGCGGTCGTAAAAAAATTAGCATTGCACAGACGTGCCCTGTGGGCGTCCTCTTCAGCTCTAATCCGGTAAGCGCGGAGCTCAGCGGGCCCACATACGCCCGAGTATATCCCGGCCTTTAGAGTCCTCACAAAAGAGCTGGAAGAGGTGGCTGTGGAAAGATGTCTGGGCCTCCCTGCTCAAGCTGCTGCCCCCACGACTCGACTTCAGAATAAGCAGAAGATAATGGATGGATGGTGTTAGCGTATGCTTATTAACCACTATTGTTTTTAAATTATGTAATTTGTGTTTTTCATCCTCTAAGTAGTCTTTATCCAAAAGCATTTCTAATAAAACTCTTAAAACTCATATTGTCTCCACAATTTTTATGTTCATCATTGGTACGTGCATATTGTATGAAAATAAAATAGATGGAGGACTTGGAGCACCTGCTGTGAACATTCAAACACTTATTAAACATGTTTCAAGTGCTTTTTGTAGAAATGCCTCCTTAGTGGGAGACAAACAGGTTTCTAGTTCGAAACTAAAAGACAAAGTGAAGTCTGAAGCCCTGTATTATGAACGTCTTTATGCAGATACCAAACAAAAATGAAATCGTTTGAACATTAACTGTATCAATTACCGAAAGAATTAAAACAAATAAATTAATTAATTATCGAGAACTTAAATGGAGTTCTTTTTTAATATAACTTGTAGTTTATTCCAAAATTTTAAAGAACATTAGTATAAAATAAGTGTAGCTGATTTTTGTCAACAGACTCCATGTCAGAGCAGTAGCTCAATGGAGCTGTTTTGTTTGAACTAAAAAAAGGTCCCATGAGTCTTTGTGATGAAGATGAAACGCTAAAGCACTTTCTTTTTGACTCTTACAGGACTGGAGAAAATAAATAAAATGGTGTCAATAGGTTTGAATGTTGAAATGAATACAAAGGCTATTTCTTTATGGACTGTATAAAGAAAACCTTGGACTCAGAGATGTGTACAGTCTATCTATCTATCTATCTATCTATCTATCTATCTATCTATCTATCTATCTATCTATCTATCTATCTATCTATCTACATACAGTATACAG
>JBBPBX010005040.1:36413-65533 GCA_038048925.1 Garcialebias charrua
TGTGTTGTCATCATTGTATGTTCCCATACAATGGTGAAATTGGTTCTCTGCAAGCAACCCACTCACCACCAGGTGCTGCAGTGGGCAGCTATTGGGAGCACCTGGGGAGCAATTTGGGATAGAGTGTCCTGCTCAGAGACACCACGAGATGTGCAAAGACTGGGGATCGAACCTGGGGTATTCAGGTCCCGAGTCGGCTGCCCTGCCTCTACCCTATATTGGCCCCCTCAACAGAAGACTGGTTTGAAACATGTTAACAAGGTGCTACTTAATACGACAGATCCTGTTGGCAGGCTTAAGACTGAGGTCTTGATGAAACATGAAACTTTTCTTGCAAAAAAGAAACTGTCCAAATGACATGATTTAACTTTTGTGATTTATTTACCTGGGCGATTGAGCCTACTTACCTTTTTTTGCTATCAGAGGCCTGACAGTTTGAGGGTTCTGCACAGTATCTGTTCTTAGGACTGCACTTTTGTGGACAGAGATATCCAAGGTTGTTCCTGGGATCTGTTGGAGCCACTCTTCCAGTTTGGGGGTCACAGCACCAAGTGCTCCAATGACCTCTGGGACTACTCACGCTTGGACTTTCCACAACCTTTCTATTTCCTCTTTCAGCCCTTGGTATGTCTCCAGCTTCTTGTGCCCCTTCTTCCTGATTGTACTGTACAGTCACTTATGGTAAATGGTAAATGGAGCTTACTTATATAGCACTTTCCAGCCCCCTTTGAGGGGCTCCAAAGCGCTTCACAGTACCAACCATCCACCCATTCATACACACATTCATACACCGGTTGCGGTAGACTGCCCTGCAAGGCGCTGCCTGTCCTACCGGGAGCAACTCGGGGTTAAGTGTCTTGCCCAGGGACACAACGAGGTATGCCATTACCGGGGATCGAACCCGAGACCTTCTGGTCCTGAGCTTGCTGCCATGCCTCTACACCATCTCGGCCCCACTTACATCTACCACCACTGCCTCCTTCGCTTGCTTGTCAACCACCACAATGTCTGGTTGGTTAGCAATCATCTGCTTGCAGTCTGGATCTGGAAGTCCCAAAGTATCTTAGCCCTTCAGTTCTACATCATCTTACACCCTGTTAGTGTTAGACTATCACAGGGGCTTCTTTGCACTGCCTGCATCTTGGGTCTTGTCAGGCCTTGTAGACCCATTCTCTATTGCTCTTTTGCTATAGCTATTAGAGCACAAGAACTGAGTAAAATTTCCTTTTTACTTTTAAAGAAATCCATCTGATTAGAAGACAAAAGTCATGCAAAATATTTGGACAAAGCCAGACAATGAAAGAATGAGGCAGGACAAATAGATGTAGATATAGACAGGAATCAGCTAATGGTCAAAATGCTTCCTGAATTGTTAATAAACCCTCCCAGAGACCCTGATGAGTTTGATTGATTAGAGCAGGCTTGTAACAATGTGGAACTCTTCAGTGCACTCAAACTCATTTACCTTTACTGGCTTTGCCTTACAGGTCCTTATTGTCCTTCCGTTATCAGTACTGATCCATAGAAAGCCTTCATGCATCATTTTGGATTATTACAGTGCAGCTATGCAGTCCTGATGCAACATTCATCACTCATTTTTATGAAGAGTCATTTGGCTTCCATTGTATATGAGAGTCTGAGAATTGTAGATTGTTATCAGATTTTGTGTGTGTGTGTGGAAGATATTCATCTACATCTGTGGGTGTGTGTGTTCTCAAATGGATATTCATGTCCACTGCTTTCTTTATCGCACTGCAGTTGTGCACAGTAGCTATCGGTTTACACGTTGTCTAACAGAAAATCTTCAGTTTTTTTCTGTATCACAGACCAGACAGACACGTAAACACTATTGCCAGTCCTCCACCATCACCCCCCCCCCCACACACACACACACACACACACACACCTGTCTTTCCCACTCAAGCACTGCCTCTCATCTTTACCTATAAGCCTCCAGATCTTATTTTGACAGCGCTGATCACCTTGTACCAATCCTGGCATCCTGCACCAGACATGATTCTGCTACCAAGATCTTATTAAACAGATGAGGAAGTGGTGTAGAATTAAAATCGGCGGCTAAAAGTGTTCCTCGTCACCACTAAAAATATGCTTAATTTAGGCAAAATACTAGAGATATAGTCTGTCTGTCTCTTGTCACTGTGATATCGGTCTCACAAAAGACAAATTGCAGAAACAAACTGTGGTTTGGTAATACTCACACAACATTTTGCCAATTATATGCACGTAAAATTCAGAATAGCATTTAAACTTTTCTAACATACAAAGCACTCCTAAGAGAGTACTTTGATCTCAGGTTTACTTGTGTTTCCTAGAGTTTCTAAAAGTGGAATGGGAGGCAGAGTTTTCAATGATCAGACTATTTTCTTGTGACTTTAATGTCCAGTTTCGTAAGACTGACACCACATTTACTTTTAAGACTCGGCATTAGCCTTTCCTTTTTAACCAATCCTATAATTTGAGTGGGTTTGGGTTTCATGAGCAATCATTTAGTTCTTCTGCTATAGGCTGACCACGTTTCCTCACTCTGCTGTTGTCTTTACTCGCTCTACTCTCCATGTTTGTATTAGTAACTGTTGCTACCAATTACCAGTTTTTCTTAGTTTTTCTTTCTACAACTACAACTGGAATAATCTTTCATTGTTCGTCTGGTCTCTTTCCCGTCTTTTAAAACTCTAGCTGGTCGAAGATCAAACGTCCTGAGTCCAACTCTGCTAGAGGTTTCTTCTGGGTATGAGAGAGTCTTTCCTTTAAACTGCTGTCAACCTACAACAAGATTTGACACAATCTAGTAGTGTAGCTCGACAATTTTCAGTAACTTGCGTTTCATAATATAATGCATTTGAATTTAATGGAGGAAACTGGTTGCAATGGATTTGGATTGGAATTGGATGCTTTTTAAAATGTATTTATTTATATGGTCGTCTGAGATGACTTGCTGTTGTTTAGCTTTATATACATTTACTGAACTAAAATGAATTAATATATTTAGCAATGTGATGAGCCATTACTGCCTTGAATGCCAAGCCATATACTAAACTTACACGTTAAGTACTAAATGTAAATACAGGAAGAAGAGAACAAAGATGGACAATACAAGCACAAGAACTGACTTTGTGTGAACTGATAACTGTGGGAGTTCTGCTCCTTCTTCTTCTTCTTCTTCTTCTTCTTCTTCGGTGGTGTTTTCTGGCAGTTTACAAACTCAGTGTATTACCGCCATCAACCGGACGGAGATGTAATTCAAGAGTCTATGTACTTTCAATAAAAATAAAAATAAAAATAAATGAAAAATAATAATAAAATTAAATAAAATTAAATCCTTTCAGCTAGGGATGCGCGGTATAACCGGTACACGGTATAAACGATATAAATTTAGCCTACGATAGAGATCTGCCTTCTACCGGCTAACCGCAGAAAATCACAGTTGTCCGATTTAATCTTTACTTTTTTTAGTTTAAAACTGTGCATAAGTGGTGTTGAAGTGTACAATCAAAGTTGTCAGAGTTAATCGATACTTTTTTGTGTTGAAAACTGTGCGTAAGTGATGTTAAAAGTATATTTCTTCGAGTGCTAAGCTACAAGCTAACTTCGTCCGGCTTGTGTTGCCATATTCGGACGCATGCGCAGAACGCTGCGTTCCGTCGAGTTTTTTTTGTTGTCAAAAGTTAAAGTAAGCGTTGGTCAGCTTTAAATTAGAGTTGTCAGAGTTAATCGATACTTTTTTTTAGTTTAAAACTGTGCATAAGTGGTGTTAAAGTCTTTTCTTCGAGTGCTAAGTATTGAAGCTATATGCTAACTTCGTCCGACTTGCCGTAGTTTTGCCTTATTCGGACGCATGCGCAAAACGCTGCGTTCCGTCGAAAGTTTTTTTTTGTGTGTGTCGAAAGTTAAAGTAAGCGTTGGTCAGCTTGAGAGAAACCTGCCCTCTGATCTGTGAATAGAACGCTGTGTTGTGTGATTTTACTGCGAGACCCTCTGGTCAAAGCCACAGAGTAAACTGGTTCTTCTTCTGGTCGCCTTGTCAGCTCTCCTTAAAGCTGAAGGGGACGCCCTCTAGAGGGTTGGAGGGTGAAGTGTTTTCAGTGTAAAATGCTGCTCTGCTGTTCGTTTCTTAAGTGACAATATTGGAAACTGTTAAGAGTTAACAACATATTCTTTAGTTTAAAACTTATGGCTAAAACTACACAAGATATTTTTATATTTTGCACTGTTTTGCACTGCAAGAAAGAAGCCTAATGCTTGAGTTGTTAATTATTTAAAAACTCTGGACCTAGTACAGTAGTGACATTTTCTTAATAGAGATTATTTTGTGGTGTAGCAGTTTTCAAAATAAATTATGGCAAAAGGACACCCTATGCTTTTTTTTTTTCATTTCTATTGCAATTTTTATACCAAAAACATATCGCGATATATATCGTTATCGCCACCCTTCACAATACATATTGTGATATGAATTTTAGGCCATATCGCACATTCCTACTTTCAGCTAATTTTGTAACTTTCAAATATTTAACAAGTGCTTTAGTTATATCCTGTGACTGATTTTTCTTCAATAAAGTAACCATTGTCACTGAACTCCCCATTACCCTTTCCAGTGCCTTCCTCTCTTTATTACATTTCTTACAATAAAGCAACACATGTTCCACTCCTTCCAGTACCCCACAATTAGAGCAGTCACCTGATGGATGTTTTCCTATTATCTTTAGACCACTATTTAATGTAGTGTGCCCAATCCTCAACCTGTTAATCCATACTTCCTCTCTCCTAGTCATTAAACTACTATCGTCACTTAGGAGTACCTTAGGAGAGTTCTGCTCTGCCAGCTTCTGTACTTTTAGCCAGACTCTAACCAGCTGCACCTGTGGATCATCAACTTGATGCGCATGAGGAGCATAAAAGGCAGCAGAAGACATTCAGCCATCGCTTGTGCATTACCTGCCAACGGTAATCTTGTTCTAGCCTTTTACTCGTGTCTAAAATCAAGTATTAATGATTTGTATTTCTCTGCATGCCTCCAGTGAGTTACCTTTGATGTCCTCCTGTATTCTGAATCCTCCTCTGTGGACTTCGAGTTCCTCTGTGCCTCACCAGCTGCATCCACGCCTTCCTACCACTTACCTAATGCCTGCCATCATTAAGACATACACCCCCTTTACCTGCTGGAACCATTTGGGTCAGCAATCCCCACGTCTGACCCCGACCTCCATCGTAAAGAAGATCAGCAATAACATTATCACCCTTGACTATAGGAACTCTTGAGCCCCCTTTTTCTTTCTTGGGTTCCAGTCCCCTCCCTGACTTATTGCCTTGTTTATCACTTGTAAATAAACACTGTGAATTCATTCTGAGTCTTGGTCTCTGTTCTCATTGGTCCTTATATCTGGGTATAACCGCAATCTTCAAAATAACCAATTTTTTTTTATTTTATTTTTATTTACCCTTTATTTACCCTAATCTGATTGTTGGAAAAAGTTGGTTGAAGATTATTATTGTTTACATGGTTGATTATTATTGTTTAATCTGATTGTTGGAAGTAAGGGGCAGATATAATAAGATTTATTCTTCTTTCTGCTACCTTTCATTTTTTTTATATTTTGTACATTATCATTTATGAGATTGTCTTGTATTGTTTCTTTTGTAAAAAAAAAAATGAACAAATTTAATAAACATAAACATATTTATACAGGTAGTCTCATTGAGCCACGAGTACTCATTTTCAAGAGAGACCTGTTTAGGGAGCAGATGGTGGGGTTAAGGGCCTTGCTCAGGGGCCCAGAGTGGGGCGAATGAGGGTAGAAGCAGGTGTTGATGTTTCAACTTTTTCCGCCCACATTTTTTGATGTTGTCGGTACTGGGGCTTGAACTGGTGATCGTCCGATCACAGGCCCACCGTCTCTAACCTCTGTGCCACCACTCCCCAAATAACCAAGTTGAACTTCTACTTTGTGTGACATTAAACTACAAAAACACAAAAGGGCAGGACACTGTTTACTGGAAGCATTGTCATTACAAAAATTGTGGATACAATGGTTGCTTTTAAGGTCCAGTATTCAGTGAGGAACATGTCTTGAGTTATGTTCAAAACATGAACATGAACAAGATGCGCTTTGCAATTTTTGATGCTTTTACATCTGATGTGCTTGGAGATGTATTTTAGGGAAGACGTGAGGCTATTGCATCACTGCTTTCAAAAAGTTGCATTTTGGAGCGTCTGAAATGTTGTTTTGTTTGAATGCAAGGTATAAACAAGAAAAAAAAATACTAAGGATGCATGATATAGAATTGTTGGCCGATATCGATATGCTAAAACTGATTTGGCCGATAATCGATACCAATACAGATATTCCCCAATATTAAGAGACTACATAGCTTTCTCTGCTGTGGAATTAAAATACAGGTAGTCCTCGAGTTACGACGGAGTTCCGTTGTATCTCGAATTTCGACGTAACTCAAAACATACGTCCAAACTGCACCTTATACGTACAGTACTGTATTTTACCAAGCACTTAGCCTATCGTAACACAGTACCCTACATAATTATCAAAAAACACATACATTTCAGAGCCATAATGAAGGGAAAAAAGAGTTAATTTCTTACCCTGGACTGCTGGTGAAGCCATTTCCTCCGTTCCTCCTCCGGGTTCTCCATTCGTTTACGTTGTAAAACCGCCGTCCATAAAACAGCTACCGTAAACACCGGTGTATAATGCGCTCCGGTGTATAATACGCTTTGGCCAATATTTGGAAATAAATCAGAAAAATCGGTAGATAATACGCTTCGGTGTATAATACGCGCTGCCGTGACAGTCTTTTTTATGGCCACTAGATGGCGCCAGGATACGCCTCCAGGTACAGTCTGAAGGTAAACAGACTACAGGGTGCATTAGCGCCCATAGCGGCCGAAACTGGTACTGCACCATTTTTAGGCCAAAATCCATCCATCCATCCATCTTCTTCCGCTTATCCGGGGTCGGGTCGCGGGGGTAGCAGCCTAAGTAGGGAGGCCCAGACTTCCCTCTCCCCAGCCACTTGGAGCAGCTCCTCCGGGGGAATCCCAAGGCGTTCCCAGGCCAGCCGAGAAACATAGTCCCTCCAGCGCGTCCTGGGTCTTCCTCTGGGTCTCCTCCCGGTGGGACATGCCCGGAACACCTCACCAGGGAGGCGTCCAGGAGGCATCCTAACCAGATGCCCGAGCCACCTCAACTGGCTCCTCTCGATGTGGAGAAGCAGCGGCTCTACTCCGAGTCCCTCCCGGATGACTGAGCTTCTCACCCTATCTCTAAGGGAGAGTCCAGCCACCCTGCGGAGAAAACTCATTTCAGCCGCTTGTATCCGAGATCTTGTTCTTTCGGTCATAACCCAAAGCTCATGACCATAGATGAGGGTGGGAACGTAGATCGATCGGTAAATTGAGAGCTTTGCCTTTTGACTCAGCTCTCTCTTCACCACGACAGACCGGTACAGCGCCCGCTTCACTGCGGACGCTGCACCTATCCGCCTATCGATCTCACGCTCCAGTTTTCCCTCATTCGTGAACAAGATCCCGAGATACTTAAACTCCTCCACTTGGGGCAGGACCTCCTCCCCGACCCGGAGAGGGCATGCTACCCTTTTCCGGCTCAAGACCATGGCCTCGGATTTGGAGGAACTGATCCTCATCCCGGCCGCATCACACTCGGCTGCAAACCGCTCCAGTGAAAGTTGTAAATCACGAACTGATGAAGCCAGTAGGACCACATCATCTGCAAAAAACAGAGAAGCGATTCTAAGGCCACCAAAACGGAACCTCTCAACACCTTGGCTGCGCCTAGAAATTCTGTCCATAAAAGTTATGAACAGAATCGGTGACAAAGGGCAACCTTGGCGGAGTCCAACTCTCACCGGAAACGAGCCTGACTTACTGCCGGCAATGCGGACCAAGCTCTGACACCGGTCGTACAGGGACCTAACAGCCCTTATCAAAGGGCCTGGTACCCCATACTCCCGGAGTACCTCCCACAGAACCCCCCGAGGGACGCGGTCGAATGCCTTCTCCAAGTCCACAAAGCACATGTAAACTGGTTGGGCAAACTCCCACGCACCCTCCAGGACCCTGTTGAGGGTGTAGAGCTGGTCCAGTGTTCCACGACCAGGACGAAAACCACATTGCTCCTCCTGGATCCGAGGTTCGACTATCCGACGGACCCTCCTCTCCAGAACCCCTGAATAGACCTTACCAGGGAGGCTTAAGAGTGTGATCCCCCTATAGTTGGAACACACCCTACGGTCCCCCTTTTTGAATAGGGGAACCACCACCCCAGTCTGCCAATCCAAGGGAACTGCCCCCGATGTCCACGCGATATTGCAGAGTCGCGTAAGCCAACACAACCCCACAACATCCAGAGCCCTAAGGAACTCCGGGCGAATCTCATCCACCCCCGGAGCCTTGCCACCGCGGAGCTTTTTAACCACCTCGGCGACCTCAGCACCAGAGATCGGAGAACCCGACCCAAAGTCCCCAGGCTCCGCTTCCTCAGTGGAAGACGTGCCAGTAGGATTGAGGAGGTCTTCGAAGTATTCCGCCCACCGACTCACAACATCCCGAGTTGAGGTCAGCAGCACGCCACCCCCACCATAAATGGTGTTGGTCGCGTACCTCTTTCCCCCCCTGAGACGCCGGATGGTGGACCAGAATCGCCTCGAAGCCGTACGGAAGTCATTCTCCATGGCCTCTCCGAACTCCTCCCACGCCCGAGTTTTTGCCTCAGCAACCACCCGAGCCGCATGCCGCTTGGACTGCCGGTACCTATCAGCTGCTTCCGGGGTCCCACAAGCCAAAAAGGCCCAATAGGACTCCTTCTTCAGCCTGACAGCATCCCTCACTGCCGGTGTCCACCACCGGGTTCGAGGGTTGCCACCACGACAGGCACCAACAACCTTGCGGCCACAGCTCCGATAAGCTGCCTCGACAATAGAGGCGCGGAACACGGCCCACTCGGACTCCATGTCCCCCGCCTCCCTCGGAACGTGTTCAAAGCTCTCCCGGAGGTGGGAGTTAAAGCTCCGTCTTACGGGAGACTCTGCCAGACGTTCCCAGCAGACCCTCACAATACGTTTGGGTCTGCCAGGTCTGACCGGCATCCTCCCCCACCATCGGAGCCAACTCACCACCAGGTAGTGGTCAGTTGACAGCTCCGCCCCTCTCTTCACCCGAGTGTCCAAGACATGCGGCCGCAGATCAGATGAGACGACAACAAAGTCGATCATCGAACTGCGACCTAGGGTGTCCTGGTGCCAAGAGCACATATGGACACCCTTATGCTTAAACATGGTGTTCGTTATGGACAATCCATGACGAGCACAGAAGTCCAATAACAGAACACCACTCTGGTTCAGATCAGGGGGGCCGTTCCTCCCAACCACACCCCTCCAGGTCTCACTGTCATTGCCCACGTGAGCGTTGAAGTCCCCCAGTAGAACAAGGGAGTCCCCAGGAGGCGCACTCTCCAATACCCCCTCCAAGGACTCCAAAAAGGGTGGGTAGTCTGAGCTGCCGTTTGGTGCATAGGCACAAACAACAGTCAGAGCCCGTCCCCCCACACGTAGGCGAAGGGAGGCTACCCTCTCGTTCACCGGGGTGAACCCCAACGTACAGGCACCAAGATGGGGGGCAACCAGTATGCCCACTCCTGCTCGGCGCCTCTCACCAGGGGCAACTCCAGAGTGGAAGAGTGTCCAACCCCTCTCAAGGAAACTGGTTCCAGAGCCAGAGCCATGCGTTGAGGTGAGTCCGACTATTTCTAGTCGGAAACTCTCAACCTCACACACTAGCTCAGGCTCCTTCCCCACCAGAGAGGTGACATTCCATGTCCCAATGGCCAGCTTCTGTAGCCGAGGATCAGACCGCCAGGGTCCCCGCCCTCGGCCACCACCCATCTCACATTGCACCCGACCCCTTTGGCCCCTCCCACAGGTGGTGAGCCCATGGGAAGGGGGACCCACGTCTCCTCTTCGGGCTGTGCCCGGCCGGGCTCCATGGGTAAAAGCCCGGCCACCAGGCGCTCGCCAGCGTGCCCCACCTCCGGGCCTGGCTCCAGAGTGGGGCCCCGGTGACCCGCGTCCGGGCGAGGGAAAACTTAGTCCATTAATTGTACTCATCATAGGGGTTTTTGGGCTGCACTTTGTCTGGTCCCTCACCTAGGACCTGTCTGCCTTGGGTGACCCTACTAGGGGCATGAAGCCCCTGACAGCATAACTCCTAGGATCATTGGGACACTCAAACCCCTCCACCACAGTAAGGTGGCAGCCCAGGGAGGGGTATTTTTAGGCCAAAATGAAAACGCGAATCAGAGCCAAAAATGGGTCTAAAAATATGGGAATTAATCTGTAGATAATATGCTTTGTGTATAATACGCAGAACATTCAAATGAGCAATAAAAGTGCGTATTATACACCGGTGTTTACGGTACTTTTACACAGCTGCTTCCTTTTTCTGCCTGTCCACTTGCTCCAACAAGTTTTGTTTTGTTTTTTGAATGTCCAGAGGACCAGACTTAGCTTTTTTAGAGAGTACAGGGCAAGCTGTAGCCTCCACAGCTACAGCAGCTAAACCGGAAACTGCCGGAAACAGCTTCAAAATAAAAAAATTCAATTATTTTTTTTATTTTTTATGGAGATGCGTGTCGTAACCCCAAAACATCGTAACCCAAGGACTACTTGTGCTACATTATTCTGTATGGTCTTTGTCAATTTGACCTGCTACCAAATGCAGAAGACAAAAAGTGGCTGAAAATAATGTAATACTTCAACTTGGATTATGTTTAATGTCAGATTTATTCATGACATTTTCTCTCTCTAACACAGTGACAGCACTCGAACAGTTCCAATTTGTAAATTTTCACAAATCTAAACTCGACCTGTTCACAAATGACAAGTGAAAAGAGCATATACGCAGTAGTGCATTAATAGATATACTTGACAGTTTCTTAAATTAAAATTTAACTTAAAAAGAAGCCTTTCATATCGGTGAGTTACTTTGATGAATGGCAAATGTCCGATATTTAACTTTATCGCTAATATCAATCGATACCGATACCAGGGCGATAATATCGTGCATCCCTAAAAAAATAAAAATAAAAAATTTGCCTATTCACAAAACGCTTTCTTTGCAGTGACCAAAAGGCTGAAGCGATGTTAAAAGAAAAAGGAAAAATAGAAGAAAAGATGGATTTCTTCGTTGCAGTTTCCAACAATAATATTGCATTTGTCAGTTTGCTTATACAGTAGTCATGCAGACCTGTAAAATACTAAAAAGAAGATTTTTCCAGGGAGGTCAGTTATGTCAACAGTTTTTTTTTTTAAGTTTATTTTTATTTTTATAAAAACAGCAAAAAGAAAGATGTGCAGGCTAATGTGCTGTCAAGGCCTAGACAGAAAAGACAGAATAGGAAGCAACAATGTGAATTTGGTTGCCAAGGAGCTTCTGAAAATAATCTATGCATACCAGAGATGTGAGAGGAAGACTTGAAGATTATTCAGACATAGGTGAGGAAATGAAATTGGTCAGTGAGAAAAGAAGAACATGATCCGTTTGTAAAATTCTCCAGCGGAAAAAGTCGTTTGAAACGGCAGCGTCTTATCAAAAGGGACAACTTTTCTTTCTGCATGTGCTTTAAAAGTCTACATTTTCCCCGTCTCCTTTTCTTTCCCACCACAAACCTCTCTCCATTTTTCCTTCAGCCTCCTGAGCTGAGGCCAATCTGTCTCCTCACCATCCATCCACTTCATCCCCATCTCCCTCTTCTCTCCCATCACTCCTCCATCTCATCTTCCTTCCTCTGCCATCTCCTCCACCTTTTTCACTCTCACCTTGCAATTTCATTTCTCTCTTTCTTCCTCTTCCAAATGCCTGTTGCTGATCCATCAGGCTTGCTGCTGGAGTGGGCTCCCACTCCTTTTTCACAGTGAGTGAAGACTCTCTCAGAGGAGGCAGTGGGAGCGAAGGTAGCCTCCGCTCCACTAGTGTACCAGCCAGCTATTAATTACTCCCCAATTCCTCATCTGTCTGCAGAGGGAAGTAATTACGTGCCTGCCCATTTCTCCCCCTCGCCGGCATCAGAAATGACGCGATAACCAGAAACCCAAATTACTCCCGCTGATGAGACAATCATTGAGTAGAAGAGAGTGAGTCGAAGATTTTTCAGCCCCGCTGTGCTTCGCCCATGGAGTACTGGCGCCGTGATTCAGCCTAGGATGTCTCCCCAACATATTCTCAAGGCGTTTTCCAATTTCCTCCTTACAGAACACAAGAAGATGGGTAGAGAGAGATAGGTAGACTGAATTAAACAAGGATTTTCCCTCTGCCTTTCTGTTTTCTTCTCCTACAAGAGAGTGCAATCATGAATTGGTTCCAGCACCAATCAGCATTTTACAGCTGGAGAAGAGCAATGATGGAAGAGGGACATTAGTACCGCATCCTCATCTGCCACCAAAGACCAAAGGATAAAAGAGAAGACAGTAAAAATGCTTTTCACTTTCAGTCTGTCTATCTTTTATTCCTTCAGAAAAACAAATACCTCAAGGCAGGCGAGGATGGATACATTTTGACATTTTAGGGTCTAGAGTACTTTTACAACTGGGGCAGCAAAGACATTCCCTTAAAATATAAGTGGACTCTAAATCTGGTCAAGGTTTACAAATATCATTCGCAAAACCCCTTCAGGACTGGGCTTGAGATGTCTTCTTGCCATCTTGATGTAATTTTTCTAGAAACTGAAATGGTACCATAGGTTAGGGTTAGCCCATGCTGTGATGCATCCCAGCAACCAAGGAAAGTACTGTATTTTCCACCTTATAAGTTGCACTTTTTTTTTTTTACATAATTTACATGCCCTGCGACTTGTAGGCCGAAGCGACATATTTATGGTTTTCTCCCCATATTTATTAAAAAAATTTGGCTGAGATACGACCGATTTCATTAATTCTGACTGAAGAAAAAAATATAAACAGTACCACTTTCTGCCACTTGATGGCAGCAGAGTAGTAGTAGCAGTAAGGCAGGCTGTTGTATCATGTAATAGGTAAACGTGGCTATAATGACTAATTAAAAAAGTTCGAGAAAAACAACTGGACTTTATTATACTTTGTTTTCTTGAACTATTTTGAATTTACCATGTCCTGATAACTGCGAATCATGAGCAGCTATTAATGACAGAATCAGCTTGCCATAGTCTCCCCACCTTTGTTCTGCTTGCTGCTTGGAGCAATGTCAAACCAGCTGTACCGCCCTGGCAAATTGCAGCTAATTTGACCATTAAAATGCATTTATTAAGCAAACGTTAGACTGAGACACACCTTTGCTATAATTTCCAGCAAACAAATACTGTAATTGTTTAGGTGCTTTTCTTGTTAAACTTGCACCACAACTCGTCGCATGCATGCGTTTACTTCCACGTATCGTCTTTTGAAATATAGCTTATTTGACGTCAAAGTGCATTTATTAAGCAAAAAGTTAGATTGAGACACATAATTTCAAGCAAACAAATAATTGTTTTTAAGTGTTAATCGTGTTAAATTCTTGTTAAAAGTCCTCCTGTACATGTGCCATTTGGCAACCCATCGATTTTTGGCACACCACTGGTCCACATTTCCGGGTTCAGCCCACATTTCCGGGTTGTCAATGGTGACACATAACAAATGTGACGCGTCAGCGGGGCCGCATAATAGATGCAACGTATACAACGAAGCAACATATTCATGGATTTCTCCACTTTATTAGACTTATAAGGACTGATGCAACTTTTAGGGCGGAGCGACTTGTACTGTGGAAAATACAGTAGTGACAAATTCTTATTAGCTTGTGATGTCAAACAGTCCCAGCACTGGTCCTTGAGGAACACCATCCTGCATGTTTTAGTTGTTTCCCTGCTCCAACACATTTGATTCAGCGATTTAATTCCTTCCTCAAGTTCTACAGAAGCCTGTTAATCACCCATTCATTCCTTTCAGGTATGTCAAAACATGGAGGATAGTGTTCCTTGAGGACCAGGGTTGGGAATCACTGGTCTATACAAGAAAGAGGTCTTGGAATTGATAATAGGAGATGACTGGCACCCATTTTATGGTCCAAATTCCTACATCGTTGGAATATCCTGATGCATATGTTACATAATTCAAAGGTCTGAAGCAGGCTCTGAAACAAATGTTCACAATATTATTGCAGGTTTATTGTACAGATAAGTGGAAATCACAACTCACATTTTGTCTGCTTCCAGCTAGAACAGACCCTGTTTTATAGCAAGTCCCACATGTTTTACTTCAGAGGCGGGCCCGTGGCCCATCCCGTTGGTGTCGTCCTCATAAGACAGCCTACTCTTACCCACGTAACCAGCCTCTCAGCCAATAATACTACCATCCTTGATGGAAACAGTAAGTGTCAGGTTTGTCGCTTAGTGCAGGCGTGTAACTAAAACTCCTTCCTACCGGAAACAAAAACTCGGAACTAAAGGTTCTGCATCGGTTTATTATGCATTTATACTGCAGACTGTAGGTGTACACAACTTTCAGTAACATAACAAATACTGTATAATACTGACAGAAATATATTTCACATGCTCAATAATCCAGGTAGAAAAATCTAAAAAGTTAAGTCTGGTCCTCTGGACATTCAGATAAAAACAAAGCAAAGCAAAATAAAAAATAAAAAAGTAGAAACGTTTCATCTTTCATCCGAAAGACTTCTTCAGTCTGAGCTGCTGTATCCAGCTCAGTCTTATAAATAGCACCTTCTCATAGTGGATCAACCAGTTTGCTGGTTTTGGCTGTCAGCAGCAAACTGGTTGATCCACTATGAGAGGGTGCTATTTATAAGACCGAGCTGAATACAGCACCTCAGACTGAAGAAGTGTTTCGGATGAAAGACAAAACATTTCTACTCTTTTTCGTTTTGCTTTGTTTTGTTTTTGAATGTCCAGAGGACCAGACTTAACTTTTTTAGATGCATAATTGGGACTTCGACAATTAATTTAATGCCATCTTGATGTATGCTACAGTGTGCCAAACAAAAGTAGACTTGGTGGAAAACTGTGGATTAGGATAAAATCCCCTTTTGGATTTCATAAATTGTAATTTTTTTTTTTGCACTGACTTGTTACAACTTGCACATTTTATCCATATAAGTAGCCAAAATTCTGCTCCTGGAAAACCCATCGAAAGACAAAACCAAAACATTCCCAAATGCACCTCTTTCGGGTTTCCATCGAAGCTGCAAACAGCAGTTTAAATGAGGCAAAAGAACCAGCAGCCTGGTGAAGCTTTCTGTATTGTACTTGTCAAGTTCTTACTGAACAGTCTTGGTGGATTATGCTGGCTGATTCTCTGCAGAGAGTGTGCGCATGTGAAGTGTGTGTAAAATATATATGGATATGTCTAAATTAAAAAAAAGAGCTACACTGGGGGTCTCACTTAATTTCACTGTCAATTTTCCGTTTCCAATCTCCCCTGGCTAACTTCTCTGAGCCTCGTTGTCTTCGGTCCAGAGTGATTTGGATCCTAATAGTCTTTTTACAGCCACTGGCTAATGTTGCCGTGGGGGAATGTAACAGGGCCATAACGAGACAATCTCATTCCATATGCAGGGGATATGAAGGGGAATTTGTCTGCTTCACCAGTGACAGGAGCAATCTGTACCATGGGTAGATCCAATGAAGAGTTTGTCAAAGAGAGAGAAAAAAGAAAAATACAGCTCTGTGTATTCAGGATTATGGTGTAGAAGCCCATTGAAAATCTAATGGACTAGTCACATCAAATGCACTTGGTCTAAGAATGTATGCCACAGCGTGCACACGCTCACACGGTAAAAGAGAAGCCATTACGACCAGGGGTTGGGCCATTACTCTCTGTCCAGTATGCCGGTATGTGAGTCCCAACCTTAATGTCCCCGGTCCCAGATGGGTTTCAGTGCAGTTCAGTCCTCCTGAATAATTATCACTCAACACTTGTATTAAATGCAAAGCCAATAAAAAAAACCATATAATACTCCATTGTGCATGTTAAACCCCTTGAAGCAAGCAACGAAGACCACCCGGAAACACATAATGCAGTAATTTCATGCCCTTTCAGTAAAAATGGTTCACAAAGTAAAATCATGTAATTTATTCAGGGGCTCCTCCGAAATGAAGAAATTATTTGCTTTGCCAAGTGTAAGACCAGAATTTTTCCTGATTTTCAGAGTTTAGCTTAAGTTTTAATAACATAAGTATTTTTTTTAACGGTTCATATGCTGGATTTCTTAAGGTTGAGGATGCCAGGGTGGTATGTGGATGTTTGTGAGTACTTTAGTACCTTGAATATTTTTGAACAAATTTGACAAATACTTAAATAGAAAAATTCAATTTGAAGTTTAATTCAAGTAGGTTTTATTGTCGTTTGCATCACATGTGGTACATGACACTGCACAACTGTAGAAGGAGGTGAGGACTGAGCGTCCCAGACCAGCTCATCTCAGCCGTCTGAGGAAGTAGAGTCTCTGATGACCTTTCTTGATCAGGCTGGTGGTGTGGTTCCAGCTGAGGTTATCGCCCAAGTACTTGTAGCTGGAGACCACTTCCACCGCAGATCCTCTTATGTTCAGTGTGGTGTGTTTGTTCCTGCTGAAGTCCACAATCCTCTCCTTTGTCTTCTTCAGAGAGTCTTTATTGTCATTCGCACCACATGCGGTACATGTGATGAAACGAGATTATGTACACAGGGTCCCAGTTACATCCAACAATAAAATGTAAAAGAAATCTAAGATATGATCAAAAAAGGCATTCAATACAGAAACAACTGGACTTTATTTGTAACAGAAGACGTTTCGCTTCTCATCCGAGTAGCTTTCTCAATTCGTCTTCTGTTACAAATACAGTAAAGTCCAGTTGTTTCTGTATTGAATGCCTTTTTTATTTTATCATGTCCTGGTTGACTGAGAATCTTCACCAGTATCTAAGATATGAACTAAGAAAAACATTAACTAAAAATACACTAGGCAGTAATAGCATACGAACAGCAGCACAAACATGAGTCTGTGTGAGCAGATGGGCACGAATGAACACAGCAACATGAAACAGATCAGCAGCAACACGAAACAGATCAGCAGCAACATGAAACAGATCAGCAGCAACATGAAACAGATCAGCAGCAACATGATGTCATTTATTTTTTTCAAAGTGATTATTCTGGTTAGATATTCATGAGTCAATAAACTAAATAAGGCCCCTTGTAGGGTCACCCAAGGCAGACAGGTCCTAGGTGAGGGACCAGACAAAGTGCAGCCCAAAGACCCCTTATGATGAGTCCAATTAATGGAAACAATGTTCCCTCGCCCGGACGCGGGTCACCGGGGCCCCACTCTGGAGCCAGGCCCGGAGGTGGGGCACGTTGGCGAGCGCCTGGTGGCCGGGCTTTTACCCATGGAGCTCGGCCGGGCACAGCCCGAAGAGGAGACGTGGGTCCCCCTTCCCATGGGCTCACCACCTATGGGAGGGGCCAAAGGGGTCGGGTGCAATGTGGGATGGGTGGTGGCCGAGGGCGGGGACCCTGGCGGTCTGATCCTCGGCTACAGAAGCTGGCCATTGGGACATGGAATGTCACCTCTCTGGTGGGGAAGGAGCCTGAGCTAGTGTGTGAGGTTGAGAGGTTCCGGCTAGAAATAGTCGGACTCACCTCAACACATGGCTCTGGCTCTGGAACCAGTTTCCTTGAGAGGGGTTGGACACTCTTCCACTCTGGAGTTGCCCCTGGTGAGAGGCGCCGAGCAGGAGTGGGCATACTTGTTGCCCCCCATCTTGGTGCCTGTACGTTGGGGTTCACCCCGGTGAACGAGAGGGTAGCCTCCCTTCGCCTACGTGTGGGGGGACGGGCTCTGACTGTTGTTTGTGCCTATGCGCCAAACGGCAGCGCAGATTACCCACCCTTTTTGGAGTCCTTGGAGGGGGTATTGGAGAGTGCGCCTCCTGGGGACTCCCTTGTTCTACTGGGGGACTTCAACGCTCACGTGGGCAATGACAGTGAGACCTGGAGGGGTGTGGTTGGGAGGAACGGCCCCCCTGATCTGAACTCGAGTGGTGTTCTGTTATTGGACTTCTGTGCTCGTCATGGATTGTCCATAACGAACACCATGTTCAGGCATAAGGGTGTCCATATGTGCTCTTGGCAC
Source organism: Garcialebias charrua (assembly GCA_038048925.1). NCBI lineage: Eukaryota > Metazoa > Chordata > Actinopteri > Cyprinodontiformes > Rivulidae > Garcialebias > Garcialebias charrua. The sequence goes on from JBBPBX010005040.1 coordinate 54,607, forward strand.
CAGGACACCCTAGGTCGCAGTTCGATGATCGACTTTGTTGTCGTCTCATCTGATCTGCGGCCGCATGTCCTGGACACTCGGGTGAAGAGAGGGGCGGAGCTGTCAACTGACCACTACCTGGTGGTGAGTTGGCTCCGATGGTGGGGGAGGATGCCGGTCAGACCTGGCAGACCCAAACGTATTGTGAGGGTCTGCTGGGAACGTCTGGCAGAGTCTCCCGTAAGACGGAGCTTTAACTCCCACCTCCGGGAGAGCTTTGAACACGTTCCGAGGGAGGCGGGGGACATTGAGTCCGAGTGGGCCATGTTCCGCGCCTCTATTGTCGAGGCAGCTTATCAGAGTTGTGGCCGCAAGGTTGTTGGTGCCTGTCGTGGTGGCAACCCTCGAACCCGGTGGTGGACACCGGCGGTGAGGGATGCTGTCAAGCTGAAGAAGGAGTCCTATTGGGCCTTTTTGGCCTGTGGGACCCCGGAAGCAGCAGATAGGTACCGGCAGTCCAAGCGGCATGCGGCTCGGGTGGTTGCTGAGGCAAAAACTCGGGCGTGGGAGGAGTTCGGAGAGGCCATGGAGAATGACTTCCGTACGGCTTCGAGGCGATTCTGGTCCACCATCCGGCGTCTCAGGGGGGGAAAGCGGTACGCGACCAACACCATTTATGGTGGGGATGGCGTGCTGTTGACCTCAACTCGGGATGTTGTGAGTCGGTGGGCGGAATACTTCGAAGACCTCCTCAATCCTACTGGCACGTCTTCCACTGAGGAAGCGGAGCCTGGGGACTTTGGGTCGGGCTCTCCAATCTCTGGTGCTGAGGTCGCCGAGGTGGTTAAAAAGCTCCGCGGTGGCAGGGCTCCGGGGGTGGATGAGATTCGTCCTGAGTTCCTTAGGGCTCTGGATGTTGTGGGGTTGTGTTGGCTTACGCGACTCTGCAATATCGCGTGGACATCGGGGGCAGTTCCCTTGGATTGGCAGACTGGGGTGGTGGTTCCCCTATTCAAAAAGGGGGACCGTAGGGTGTGTTCCAACTATAGGGGGATCACACTCTTAAGCCTCCCTGGTAAGGTCTATTCAGGGGTTCTGGAGAGGAGGGTCCGTCGGATAGTCGAACCTCAGATTCAGGAGGAGCAGTGTGGTTTTCGTGCTGGTCGTGGAACACTGGACCAGCTCTACACCCTCAGCAGGGTCCTGGAGGGCGCGTGGGAGTTTGCCCAACCAGTTTACATGTGCTTTGTGGACTTGGAAAAGGCATTCGACCGCGTCCCTCGGGGGGTTCTGTGGGGGGTACTCCGGGAGTATGGGGTACCAGGCCCTTTGATATGGGCTGTTAGGTCCCTGTACGACCGGTGTCAGAGCTTGGTCCGCATTGCCGGTAGTAAGTCAGGCTCGTTTCCAGTGAGAGTTGGACTCCGCCAAGGTTGCCCTTTGTCACCGATTCTGTTCATAACTTTTATGGACAGAATTTCTAGGCGCAGCCAAGGTGTTGAGAGGATCCGTTTTGGTGGCCTTAGAATCGCTTCTGTTTTTTGCAGATGATGTGGTCCTATTGGCTTCATCAGATCGTGATCTACAGCTTTCACTGGAGCGGTTTGCAGCCGAGTGTGATGCGGCCGGGATGAGGATCAGTTCCTCCAAATCCGAGGCCATGGTCTTGAGCCGGAAAAGCGGATTGGACAGAATAATAATAATAATAATAATAATAATTTTATTTAAAAGCACCTTTCAGGACACCCAAGGACACTTCACAGCAAGAAACATGATCACAGAGATTGTGTAAAAACAAACAAACAGTTCAAACATCAGCAGGAACAAATTGAAATATAAAATAAAGAAAGAATATAAAATATAAAAGAATATAAAATACATTTACCATACCATACCATACCATTTTATTTATAAAGCACTTTAAACAGGAACAAGTCCACACCAAAGTGCTGGACAAACAAACACGCAACAGGCAACACAGACAATGAAGTACAACACGAAAAACATAAAAACATTGCAGATCATAAATCAAACGATCCAATACAAATCAGCTGGCATTGAAAGCGATGGAGTAGTAGTGAGTTTTTAACCGGGATTTGAAAACCGAGAGGGAGGGGGCCTGTTTGATGAGCAGCGGTAACTCGTTCCAGAGTCTTGGGCCTGCTACAGAGAACGCCCTGTCACCCCTGCGCTTAAGGCGAGTTTCTGGAACTATTAAGAGTACCTGATCCTCTGACCTCAAAGCACGTGGAGGGACATATGGGTGTATCAGATCCGAGAGATAGGCGGGGGCGAGACTGTTCAGCGATTTGTAGACATACATGAGAATTTTGAATTGGATTCGAAGATGAACCGGTAGCCAGTGAAGGGAGGCCAAGACTGGTGTAATGTGCTCTCTTTTGCGTGTGCTGGTTAAAAATCGGGCAGCTGCGTTCTGAACCAGTTGTAATCGTGCAATGGTGGCTTGACTGATGCCAAACAGAAGTGAATTGCAGTAATCAAGCCTAGATGTAATGAATGCGTGAATCACTGTCTCCAGGTGCTTTTTGGATAATATAATATCATTTAGTAAAGTTAATGATAAGCTAGTCTAAAAAGATGTGTTTTCAGGGCTGTCTTGAACAGAGAAAGGGAGGTGGTGTTTCGAAGGTCTGGCAGTAGAGCGTTCCAGAGGTGAGGGGCAGAGCAGGTGAAGGCCCTGCTCCCCATGGTGGAGAGGCGGGCAGAGGGTACATGGAGATGTAGTGAAGAGGAGGATCTGAGAGAGCGTGATGGGATGGAGATTTGTAGGAGGTCAGATAGATAAGGAGGGGCAAGGTTGTGGATAGATTTGAACGTGAGAAGTAGAATTTTGAAGACAATGCGTGATTTAACCGGGAGCCAGTGGAGCTGCTGCAGGACAGGAGTGATGTGGTTATAGGAGGAGGTTTGAGTGATGACACGGGCAGCTGAGTTCTGGACCATCTGTAACTTGTGGAGAGATTTGTTGGGGAGGCCAGAGTCAGCAGCAAAAAGGTTGTTAGTATATTTTGTTATAGCTGTTTCGGTGGGGGCGAAAATCGGATTGAAACTCTTCATAAATGTTGTTGTTGGACAGGTGAGAGTGAAGTTGACTAGCAACAGTTTTTCAAGAATCTTGTAAATGAAAGGGCAGATTGGAGATTGGACGAAGATTACTGAAGTTGGTAAAGTCAAGACCTGGTTTCTTGATGATGGGGGTGATGGCAGCAGATTTGAAGGCTGTGGGAACAATGCCAGAGGTTAGGGAGGAGTGGATGATATTAGTGATGATAGGGAGCAGAGACGGGAGACAGGATTTAACAAGAACTGTGGGAAATGGGTCAAGTTGACAGGATGAGGACTTGGACTTGCTGATAATGTCAGCAATGTCATCAGCAGAGGGGAGGGAGAAGACAGAGAAAGGGAGGGAGGGAGGGAGGGAGGGAGTTCAACAAGGATGCTGGGGGCAGTATTTGGTCCAAGGTGTTTATGAATTGAAATAATCTTTTCATTGAAATATGACATCAGGGAGTTGCAAAATTCTGTGGAAACCATGTGAGAGGGTAGAGAGTTAGGAGATGAGACAGAACGGTGAAGGAGAGAGTAGTTTAACCTTATACACATGAAAATGATTTGTGAAGCTGCAAAATAATTTAAATTGGGTTATTATGAGTAATTTTAGTTTTGAGGCTGCACAGTGGCACAGTTGCCGAATCCCAGCCAGAGTCTTTCTGCATGTGCTTTGGTTTTCTCTGGGTAATTTCATCTCATCTGCGATCCACAAACTGTGCTAAACTGCTCTCCCTGCTTCTTTGTGCTCATTTCAGATTCTACTCATTTCAGCCATTTTTCTACTTCTTTCAGTTTCTTTCTGCTAAATTCAGGGATTTTCTGTCTTTCAGCTACTTTTATGCATTTTTCTGTTAATTTCAGCTACTTTTATTTTTGCTAATTTTAGCTTTGTTCCCCTGCTTTTTGCTTACTAATTTCTACCTTTTGGGCTTCTTTCTAATAATTTCGAGTTTGTTCTGCTTCTTATTTATTGTACTTACTAGTTTGTACCATTTATTGTACTGTTGCATATCTGCACTGTGTTGTATTTTTTTGCATCTCTCTGGCTCATTCAGCCTCTCTGCCAATTTCAGCTTATTTGGCTCATTTCTGCTATATTTAGCCTTTTCTACACATTTCAGCTGTTTTTATTTTCAATTATTTTTCCTGCTTTCAACAAATGTGATCTGTTTAAATTCAACTCGTATCAACAGTTCAGCAATGCAACCTTTTCAGCTTCTTCAGCTGAAATCATTCAGCAGGAAGCATTCACTTCATTTTCACAGGAAATTACATTTCTCTTGTTCATTTAGCTTTTGTTACTTCAACCTGAAGGGAACCACAATCAAACAATGTGATTTTATTCACGGTGACAAAAATAACTTTACTTTAGTCACATTTAAAAGCAGAAACGTGACAATCGCCAAAACAAACCAAAGGAAAAGCTGAACTGGAGCTGCAGCCTCATTTTCTGCTGAGGTGAGTCTGAAAACAAGAACGTCACAACCAGAACCACTTTTTATTTCATTTGTTCAAATCACGGTATCAGAACGGAGCAGATATCATTTCATTTTTTACTCTGGCTCTGGTTTTCTGGAGCTCCATGAAGACAGCGATGGGACAAAGATTTTCATGCAAAGATTTTTATCTGAATTATTTTTTTTACTGTCGTATCACCTGTTTAAAGATGTTTCAGTTGTTGCAACTAAATTTAAAACATTAAATGCAAACAAAACAAATAAAAAAATTAAAATAAGAGAAAGATGGTTTTCCATCATTCTTATCAGCATCAACTCCACTCAGTCAGGATCTCAATCCATATTCACACATCCAGAAAAAAAAAACTGAAGCCATTTTATAAATAACACAAACAGGAAGTCAGAGTTCAAGCACGACGTTGGTCCCAGACGTCTGCCAACGTTCAGGACTACGTGCACACAGAGCAGGGAGCACATGTGTCAGAATCCATGGATATTTGCTACCGTTGGACTAAAGGATGCCAGAGGATGAGCTGGTGGGATTTTAGTCTCCTTGGTCTTCATCAAGGCTTCACCGGCTGGATGGAGAGCAGGGTGCCGAACTTAAAGTGTTGGATCACCGGGAACTTCTCCAAACACTGAAATACAACAGAACCAAAAGAAGCTAAGTGCTAACATGTCAGGTTAATAAAAGTTACAGATACATTTTTTATAATGAATTATTTCAGAAATCATGTTATTGTATAAAACAAATAAAATCCATGAACAACAGGATGATTGGACATGTATCAACAAGTGTCTCACTTTTATGATGGAGCTTTAGGGCCACGCTAAAAAAATATAAAATAAATAAATAAAACATGGCCACGCTAAGAAAAAAAGCCATAAAATTATGAGAATAGTCGCATGAGACTTTTTAGTTTTATTTTACAGCTATCATTCTTTTTTTTCAAGAGTCGGATCCATGACACGACCTGTCAATCAATCCAGTAGGCATGTCAGCAAATGGAGCTAAAGAAGCTAACTGCAGAGAGCAGTGCTGCAGCTCATGAGCGTACAGTAAGCAGGGAAGTAAATGGTAAATGGACTGTACTTATATAGCACCTTTCTATCTTATCGAGACACTCAAAGCACTTTACAACACAATCCGTGCCTCATTGACCCATTCATACAGCACTCTACTAGATCTCTACAAAGCTGATTGAACTAATCTAAGCAGTGTTTTATCACATTCAACACCGATGGGACACACATCACAGGCAATGAGGGGTTCAGTGTTTTACCCAGGGACACTTCAGCACATGAGTGCTGGTGGAATCGAACCCCCAACTCTTGCATTGGAGGACGACTGCTCTAACCACTCAGCCACAGCCGCCCAGGTAAGCTGCGCATTGATCATTTTTGTCCTTAAACATTGTAGAACAGCAAAGTGAAGGAATTTGAGTGGAAACATTCTGTCATTACGTTGCACAGTAATCTGTTAGGTTATAGTTGTTATTGTTTGTTCAAATGATCCATGGACCGACAGTAGGCCTACGTACATGAATGTTGACTAATTACTGTAACAGTACGCTAAAATCACATTTCGGTTCGGTTCAGTTTCAAGGAGGGCTCGGTTCGGTTTATTTTCAGTACAAAAAAAAAAGGACTAAATAAAGACTTACAAAATGTTTATTTTGAAAATATGTCAAGAATATGTTTGTATAAAAATAAATAAAAGTGACCCATTTGGATGATATTTTAAATAAACAACCTCTTTACAATAAATAAACTATACTAACAATAATAAAAAAGTTTTTTGTGTGGAGACTTTAATATTGATCTGGGAAATAAAACAGATTTGAATAACATCAGTACATTTATAAATTCAATGTATTGTATAGTTTAAATCTGTATCTGTTGATCAAAGCAAACAAGAATTACAACTCATAGTGCCACAATCAAAAACGAAACTTAAAAACAGTGGGCTGTGTTGTCTTTCCCATAATGCTTTGCAGTATTTTAATGTTCCGGCCGCACCATGAGTCAGAAGGACGTCTGTGATATAGACCTGCCTCTTGTGTGCTATTAAAGTTTGGGTGTTTCCTGTTGTGAGGCTCGGAGTGTCTTCATTGGGTTTAACTCACACAATGTTAAGATGAGAGTCACAGAATATGGTGGAACATACCAACGTGCTCTCCATACGTGCATCATGGATCGGAAAATCAGATATGTAAACTATGCTGGTATCGGAGGCCAATACCAATACTGGATCGGATGGGCCCCACCCCTACTCTCTGTGCATGCGTGGGTTTTCTCTGGGCACTCCGGTTTCCTCCCACAGACCAGAAACATGCATGTTAGACTGATTGGTAACTCTGAATTGTCTCTAGGTGTGAGTGAGAGAGTGAATGGTTGTTTGTCTCGTTTGTCTCTAAGTGTCCCTGTGATGGACTGAAGACCTGTCCAGGTGTCCCCCCACCTCTCTCACAGTGATTGCTGAACATGGACACCAGTGACCGCCGCGACTGAAAAGGAAAAAGCAGGTGAAGATAATAGATGGTCCAAACGGTGAGGCTTGTGGTACCAGAGTTGTGTTGAGGAGAGGCCTCCGGTTCTGTTTTGGTGTGGCCTACAGAACCAGCTGATCCACCAAACTTTGCCTCAGTAAAGACCTGTCAGAAGAACCTAAACAGCACAAACCTCTGCCTTGTACATCTTGATCAGGCCTTGGTTGACTTTGGACCAGGACGGAACGGCGCTGATATTCCACAGCTGGTTCGAGTGCTCCGCAAACGGACCCGTCTTCATCTGCACAAAAGAACCAATCAGAGGCTGAGAAACATCAAACTAATTCATCCAGTAACAAGAACAGAAGAAGGAAGACACGAGGGAAGCCTTATCAAAATTAATCAATTTTTAAAAAATAATTAAAATGAGAAAAATAAAAATATTATTAATATAACTTTTGTCCATGAATGTCAAAAGTTAAATTAATCAGAGAAACGTCATTTCCTGTGAAGATGCAGCTGAATGGTTTCAGCTTAAAGCAGCCAAAGAAGCTGAAAAGTGTTCATCTCTATCCTGTTATTGTTAAACAGATGACATTTGCTCAAAGAAGGAAAATAAAAGCTGAAAGCAGCAGAATGACAGCTGAATTGTGTAGAAAAGAAATGAGCAGAAATAAGCTGAATTTAGTTTTTTTTTAAGCTAAAACTAGTGTAAAGAGGCTGAAAAATACCTCAAAAGTAGTTGAAAAAGGCTGAAAGGAAATGAAGGGAATCATGAAGGACCCCACTCACCCAGCACACACACTTTTTGACCCACTCCCCTCAGGCAGAAGGTTGAGGAGCATTAAGTGTAGAACCACTAGACTGAGGAACAGCTTCTACCCTGAGGCTGTTAAATCCCTAACCAGGACGACGACGACGACGACGACGACGACGACGACGACGACGACGACGACGACGACGACGACGACAGAAAAATCACCGTAATGCCACTTTAATTGGTAGTATGTGACTTATCCATGCTGCTGATCATCTCGTGCAGCTGTATTCATTCATACACATCTGCCCACCATAGACTCATGTTCGGGCTGCAGTTGTTACACCATATTGTTTTACATTATTACTGTTTAGCATACCAACCCTGGTCCCTGAGGAACACCATCCTGCATGTTTTAGTTTTTTCCCTGATTTAAATGAATGGGTGATTAACAGGCTTCCACAGAACTTGATAAGTAATTAGATCATTGAATCAGGTGCGTTGGAGCAGGGAAACAGTTAACTAAGACATGCAGGATGGTGTTCCTCTAGGGCCAGTGTTGGGAACCACTGTTTTATCTTAGACCCTTATTTACGGTTTATTTATGTACCCCCCCCCCCCACCACACACACACACCCCTTGTCCTGTCCGGCTTTGTGGCATTCAGAAATACTGTCGGAGCATCAAGGTGATGCCCAACAGATTTACTTTCACAAGCAGAGCATTATGGCCACGCCTGGATTTTCGCACCGCCTTACAGGGCCTGCAGCCCTGGGCCCCGGAATTTTGGGGGCCCCCGAGGCGCCCCATAAGGTTTTTTTTTTTTGTGAACGGATAGTGTCAGAATTTAACCAATGACTGATGATTTTGTAGACGCCGTTGAAAAATGTTCTAATTTGTTCTGTCAAACGTCCATCTTGAATGATTGCTTATTATTGGTCCAGTTTTAACTCATCATACGCATTGTGGGGGAGGGGGGGCGTCATTTGACGCTGGTCAATATTTTTTATTTACAATGGCGGACAACAGGAAATAAATACGACAGCGGGTGAGTGTGGTTGCTCTACTCTCCATCCACCGGAGCTGGAAATAGCAAACAGTGGACACGTTAGTTGGAGCGTCAGAGGAGCAGGCAGCCTGCAGGAGAAGCCGCTCCGCCGCGCGCGCTCGTACGGGGCTGTGTTCACCTCTTTCCATCCTCTCCTCAGTCACACTGTCAGCTTCTCCTCACCATATGAAGCGAGTCCCACGTGCGTAACATTCCCAACTTATCACAGTTACAAGCTCGTTTTGTTTTGCATGCTGCATTTTCATCGATGCTAATAGTCAGTCAAGCTTTGAAACTGGTTTCTGTGACTGGAAGCACGCAACTGTCTGAACGCATGAAAGAACACGAAAACAGCAAACATCACAGAAAAGCAATGCTGACGTATGTTTCACTTGCATCAGCCAGCTGATAGACACAGAACTGCAGAAACAATTTGAATCTGAGTGTGCATATTGGACTGAAGTGTTGAGAAGAGTTGTGTCTGTTGTCAAGTTTGTTGTGAAGTTTTTAGCTGAGAGAGACTGGCTCTTAGAGGAAACAGTGACATATTTGGCCGAACTGATAATGGGAATTATCTGGGAATACTGGAGTTAATCAGTGAGTTTGATCCTTTTCTGAAGTCTCACATAGAAAAATATGGAAATGCAGGTGACTGCTGCATATGATAACCTCAACACCACTTTTGGCTTCCTGAACAATTTTTCTGGTGTTACTGTTCAAGAGCTACAAAGCATCTCATCTCCAAAGTAAATATTCAGCGGACTTGGAGATGGACTTTGTGGAGGAAATTGTCCAGTTTAAAGATTTTATTTGTGATAAAGAGATCACATCTGCTCCATTGCTTTTACAATTCATTAGGTAAAAGAAACTGCAGGACATCTTTCCAAATGTGGATATTGCATTCAGGCTTTACCTGACATTTCCTGTCACAAATGCAAGTGGTGAGCGATCATTCTTCAAGCTTAAAATAGTTAAAAATAGACTCAGATCCACAATGGGACAGGAAAGACTGAGCCATTTGACTCTCATATCTATTGAGAGTGATCTAGTGAGAAAGCTGGACTTCAGTGATCTTGTTAAGGAATTTGCAGCAAAAAAAATCCAGAAAAGTGGACATCTTTTCAAATGTCATGTCAAAGTAAGGCTTAAAGCTCCCCTGACATCATCTTTGAACTTTCCATAAAATGGCACAACATATATATATTTTAAGATTGAACTCTGATCGTTTTTGCTAAAACAATGTTAAATGAATGAAAATTCCTCTCAAAAATAGTTTAAAATTAGCGCCGTTTTTTTACATGGTAAATCCGGATTTTCCCGTCGCGTGATTATGACGTCAGCTCCAGACTCTGCTCCAACGCGCACATTGAATACAATGGAGAAAGATACAAACGCATCCGTCAAATTTAGCCATTTAAAACTTTAGATTTTAGCGATTTGTCTTCAGTGAAGCCAAAGTTATTTCGAGTGATCAACAAGAAACAGCAGGTTATAATTTTTTTTCTGCGGCTGCTGTTTTTTGTAGACTTTTCACTTCAGGAAGTGAGCAGCTGTGTGATGAGTTACAGGAGCTGCAGGTTGACGAGGCAGAAGGAATTCTACAACATCTAAATCGTTTCCACAGCACTGAAATGGTAATATATTAATTAATGTTTCTAATAATTATTCAACATTAATTTATAGTTTAAAAACATGAGTCCTTTTTAAATTATCTGGTTTATTTTAGAAGTTTATTCAAACATACGTTCTGAAAAACACCATTCATATTTCCACTGTTGTACTTTGCATGTTTACATGTTCACATGTTTACATGTTCACTATATATAAATATATATAAAAACAGTAGTTTATACGTCAATCATTACATTTAAAAAGAAATTTATATAAAATACTGTCAAAATAACATATATTGATAAAATAGCTGATCATCAGGGTGTGTGTGTGTGTTTGTTTTGTGTTCAGGCAGTCATATATTAACATTTATGTAAATGTATTACATTATATATATATATATACATATATATACATATATATATATATATATATATATATACATATATATATACATATATATATACATATATATATATATATATATATATATATATACATATATATATATATA